>KZ652473.1:72876-94439 GCA_001010745.2 Gerris buenoi | reverse complement strand
TTTTATTATAGAATGATGTAACAATTATTGTATGTGTCTTTCACCGGGCTAAGTATAATTTATATAAATACAGAGCTGTTTACATTTCAATGTTACCATATGGTTACGCTGGGAAGAGGGGTGCTATGCAGAGCACTCATAGTTGTCCTCTGCGTTACCATATGGTTACCCTGCGGATGGAAAGCTGTATCAAAAGTCAATTTTAAAAATAATATTTTGTAACATACTACTTTTTAAGAATTATTATTCCCAATTTTTACTTTTTTCAGGCCTGGAGTCAGTTTACTATAAGCTTATGACATTTTTCAGAGTGATGTTTGAGAAGAAGAGGGAGATTTACCAGTAGATGTGAATTTAGAACCTCCAGACCCAGCAATTAATTCTAAAGAAGAATCGGGTAATGAAGATGAACACGATATTATACTTTATTTGTCAGGAAGGCAGCTATATAGCCAAGTTTGCATTGGTAGTTTCCGTTCTAGCGATTTATCAGAATTGCCTTATTTATTTTTCCGGATTTAAAGAGCCTAAAGAGATGGACACTGCCACATTTGCTGAATTTACTGCTGCCAATTCATCATCTCTTACCTAATCGACAATTGCTTCTACTTTAGACACGTTAGTGACTGGACATCCAAGATAATAAAACCCGGTAAGCCTAAATAGATTTCTGTAATATAACAAAGCTACAATCCCCGAGACAAACATACACCTCTATGCAGCCAAATCACCAATCCAGATGTTAGACCTATTTTTTGCTAAATCAGTTTCGAAGCTCGTGGTTGATGAAACTAAAAAAATAGTAAGTTTAGGAAAAGTGAAAATATAAAATCAGATTTGCTACTGTGAAACGACATCCAGGACCCTCTGCGGTCCATAAATCCAGAATATCCGATGGATCACAGTGTCACCTCTACTTCTTATAATAAGAGGAAAAGATGTGCTGGTGGTGGATTCAAATCCCGTGTTATACACATGAGCAAAAAGTTACAAATTGGACTATGCATTCTTTGTTTTCAACGTTTTTACTATAAAAAAATAATTTGATTGTACTTAAAATTATAAAAAACTATATTAGCACACTTATATTTTATAAAATAAATGATTGTTGATATAAAGATTATTGTATAAATAACACCTCTTCTACCCAACGTTACCATATGGTAACGCTGATGCTATGATGAATGTACCTGGTCTTCCCAGCGTAACCATATGGTAACGCTAATTATCAGCTGAACTAATTAAGAGAGATTTTTTAAATTATTTTTTCTGTATTCTAATGGTCAATATTAGCCAGTTTTATAAATTTCGTTGAAAAATTCGAACAAAAAAAGATACGGTCCNATCTGTCAAAATACGTAATAAAAAGCATGGTTATAATAGGTGAAGGTTATTTTTTGAAGTTTGTTTTTTTTATTTTGTATTGAATACGGATTTAATACCACTCTTGGAAACTCTTAACTTATTAAATCCCAAATTAGAATTCAATCCATTTATTTACACATGGAAACGTACAGTCAGGATCCATCAAATTTCTATTAGCAAGACTCTATAATTCATGAAAGTATGTATAAAATTCTGGAAAAATTGCACTCTGCTTGGAGCATAAACAAGATAGTTGACAGTGTTAAAAAAAATCAATCAATTTAAAATAATTAGGAATTTTTTTTTTTTTTTTTTATTGAAAAATTGACTCCAGTGATGCTAAAATGGCCAATTTAAATAAGAATAGTCCAGGAATTCATGGTGTATTTTTATAAATCCTGAGAACTAATCTAGTTTAAGCGAGTTAAACCATTTTAACACACCATATTGTTGCTTAAGTAATTGAATAATTAAAGAAAACCCGAATTATATTTACCTTAATACATTAAATACCTAAAACATCGTAACTTTAAGTGAATAACTGAATATCAGACGTATTATTTTAAAATCTTTAGGTAAAGAAGAACAGTAAATGAAATAAAGTATCTTACCAAATTGATCACTTGGTTCAGCTAAGTTAGTTTTACGGAGAAACCGCCTAAAAAGATATAGGAAAAGGGTTAAATAAAACATAAATAATGTATGAAAATTGTAAGATTTCAATAAAAATAACAATGTATTCCAGTTGTACACTTCTATTTTAAATATTATTGCAATGCTTATACAAAATGCAGTTTCTTAGGCTTAAAAAATAAATGCGAATGTTGTATATATAACTTGAACAAATATTTGAATACATAAATATTTTACTTACTTTTTTAACTTGCTAGATATATGTTTGTACTGATTTATAAAATTAACGCCAGAGCCACTTTCATCGAACATTTCATAATACGAAGACCTAATTAAGTGAATCTTTCAAACATTTGAAATATTTTTGTTTTGCTTTTTTTCTCACAAAATTGTGATTTTTTTCAGGCACCCATGTTATCAGGGAAAACTAGCTTCCTGGAGGAAACAAATAATGGAAAAACGCAGATCAAAAAAATAAAAATCAAATGTCAACATGGAACAGCTGATTTTACAATTACAAAACAAGAGGAAGGTAAATTGTAAAGTCGAAAGCTTACCTACAAATATTCCAGAATATTTGCACTATAGTTTAATAAAACTCTTTTCTTGCAATAATTAATTCGTTACTTTTTCGTGCAAAAACCAAATAGCTAAAAATAAGTAATAAATATATATTGGTAAATTTGGATTGTACGAGCCCCCACTTTGAGGTTAGGTGTAGGTGATAAAATCCCGTATATTAAATTAAAACCTTAATTTTGTGTACTCTTGAATTTTCAAATAAACCAGATAGAGATCCAACTCGAAAAAAAATTCTGGGGCACGTACAATCCGAATTAGCCTATATTTTAAATTTTATTTATATAATATAAAAGGGTTTAGATTATCGATACGATAGTTTATAATTATTTTATTTTTATTTACCCCTCCCTCATTATTTTTTTCTTTGTTTTAGCCCCCCCCTCCCCCCTCTCATCGTTCTGTTGAAGTACTGTTCAGCATGCGAACCCGGATTGTTTTGTTTACGTTTTCCCAGATTTATTTTTAATCATGTTTTATCTTATCTTATCACTTTTTTAAAAAAATATTTTTTTTTTGATAATTTATTAAATATGAAATATCAAAGTGGCTATTTATATTTTTAGGTATAATCGAAAAATACATTGGTGAATTATAATTCAATAGATAAGAAACAAGTGGTTATGATTATCAACTATTTGTTTTATCAAATAAATTCTTGACGTTAAAATGTATCTTCAAATCAAAGATATGATTAAATGTTTTTGAAAGTGGCGTTTAGAATTAAATTAATAAATTACTATTTCAATGATAGGATCAAGAACCGCTGGAGTTTTTTAAACTTGTTGAACGCGATGTTACGGATCAATGAGTGTTCATTGGACGTATCTCAACTCAAGTACTTGTATAATTAGTTCTCAATCGTACTGAGTCCAATCCGTTCCAATCATAATTATAATTACCTGCTACCTGTTTTAATATTGTAATAGTTTTATTGCTTGTAGAAAGTTTTCTAGTGGCTTTTACAACGAGTGGGGGAGTCTTGTATCCATACAAAGTATGTCACTTTCCATTTTTTTCTGCTAAACCGGGATCTAATAGTTGACCCTTCTTTTCTTCAATAGCTGCGTTACATTTAAAGAAATATGGATTACAGTTTAACCAAATTAATATTTGCTGCGTCTTCCTTCGGTGTTATACTAATCGGTAGTCTAGTCAACTGGTTCGAGAAATACCTTCCGAAATTTTTTGTCAAAGTTTTTCGCTATGGAAAATTTGAGTATTCTGGAAAAGTTTTCGGTGCCATCGACATACCAAAGAGGTTTGTGATACATTTCTTTTAATGTTAATTTTGTCCCACTCAAAGATTACTCTTATTTTATACTAGAAATGAGTCAAATGATCTCTATTTTATATAATACCTACTATAACCGGTCTCGTCCGTCTAGCTGCCAGATATATGCCAGGTAATTGTATAAAAGCTTGACCTGTGTATTTATTAGAACATGTTATTTTATAGGCTGAACTGAAGGAGATGATACGGTTGAGAATCGCTTGGCAGCTCAGCTTTGCTTAATTTACACATTTGAGAGATTATAATCCCTTTGTCAAACAGTACATTCGTATGATTTAACATATGAGAAATAATATACATAGGATTTGTTCATAGGAGAGGTGATATCCCTTTGTTATAAAGTTACGTTGGAATGAGGCCCTGCCATCTTTTCTATAAACCTCCTCATATTCCTCAGTTTTACCATTTTATATTAGCAAGGAATTGTGCAGGATAACCAGGTTGTACTCGCAAGCTTACATATACTTTTTTTATATTATAAAATATATTCAAACACATTGATTAAAAAAAAAATATATATATATTGTGACAAAATGAATATATTATTGCCATAAATAAATAACATACAATTTGTGAATATGATAATACTGCTGGATTCACGTTATTGCAGTGTGTGTTTTGTTAACCTAACATAAAGTAAAATTAAAATTATTTCACTAAGTTAGAATATATGCCAAATAATACCTTAACAGATCAATGAGACCTTGATGAGATTTTTTTCTTGGTCTTGATGCAATTTTTTATATATTCTATAAAATATGTATGTATATCCTAAACAGCCATGTTATGCAAGGTCTGAATATCAGCTTGGGAAAATCAGATTGGGACAATGGAACCTTTTTGACCAAGCCCAGATCAAGTTTAGCTCATAAACAAATAAAAAAAAAACTAAATAAATTAATAAATTAATTTTTTTTCTTAGTTTGAAACATTGTTTACTTCACTGTATTGTTACTGCTCTACTTTATCCTACAGTTTGAAAATTATTATTTTTATTTTTAAATAGCTACTTCACTGAAACTTAAAATTATATAAATAATAAAGGTTGTAAAAGTGAGCACTTGCAATAGCACCACACAAATTAAGTTTTAAACCNTTTTAATTATTCATGTTGCTGTACAATGTACAGCAACATAAGCTACCCACTTTATGTGAATGAGAGACCCTAAGGGATGTACCATAGAAACCGTTCCAACATCAGACATTACATCGTTAAGATGTTGGCCCGGCATTGCACTGTGTCCTGCTTCGTGCAGGACTCGTTAGTTATTTTAAACTGTTTACCATGTGTTAAAAATACATAGAGACAATTATAGGACATAATAACGAAAGTTACGAGTTTTTGACAAATGTCCTTACAAGACTCTTTGACTCTTGTCTTTAACTTTTTACCTCACTGTTTTCTGAAACTACAGTAAGATTTGACTTTTGGCAGCACGGGGAAATCTGTCGGGAGCCAATGAGAAGTCAGGATTTTGAATTTTAGAAGGTCGGGCTAACTAGGCAAACAAAAATATCACCGGCCCCACCCCTCCTACACGCCTAGTGGCATTATTTTTTTGATCATTTAGGTTGGCAAATCTAAGTGTCAAAACTTTAGTAAATCTTACTGTAACTTAGGGTTTTGAACTCTTTATAATAGCTTTATTACTGTTTCAGTTTCTGCAACTGCTACATACTTGGCTCTAGTTCTCCTCACTATACAATGTTGGAAGCGTTTTTATGAAACATTCTTTGTGAGTGTTTTTTCCGATTCCAAAATGAATATAGTCCATTACTTTATTGGTTATTTTCATTATTTTGGAGCGATTATTGCCATCCTGGCAGAAGCACCCGGCTTTACAAATGTGTCTCCAGGTAATTTTGTTAATTTTTATTTATTTGTTTTGCCATCTTGGTTGGGAGTTTACTGTCTGTGACAAATGAGTCTTATGTAAAATGATGTTTTCAGGCACGTCTATGCCTCAGAGAGATGAGTTATTTGAAGATTATGAGTTATTATGAGTGAAGATAAGTTATTTCAAACCCTTCAACGACCCACACAAAAAAATATTAAAGTAGAATATAATGCTGTTAATATAACGGAATATAACGGCTTAATTTTAATTATTCATGTTGCTGTACAATGTACAGCAACATAAGCTACCCACTTTATGTGAATGAGAGACCCTAAGGGATGTACCATAGAAACCGTTCCAACATCAGACATTACATCGTTAAGATGTTGGCCCGGCATTGCACTGTGTCCTGCTTCGTGCAGGACTCGTTAGTTATTTTAAACTGTTTACCATGTGTTAAAAATACATAGAGACAATTATAGGACATAATAACGAAAGTTACGNATCGTATTCCAAATACTTGCAAAAAACTCACAGATATACGATGAGTCCTTAAACAAATTTTGAGCACAAACAATTCACTAAAACTATACAAAAATTACGAAAAACACGGAGCGCGAAGTGAACGTGACAATGCCAAGATGGCTACCTAAAAAAATTATAAATTAGAATTATGTGCTCCAATTTGTAATAAGCTTCAGCTTCTATACAAATAAAAGTATTCTATTCTATTCTATTCTACATATGTCTGTAAAATGTATGTTCCTAAATAAAAAATGCATGTAATATTAACCCAGGAGATATGCAAAAATGAGTGACTAACATCAAGCTAGAATTTTTAAGAGTATGTGTTTAGTTAAGTTTATAAGACACAGCTTGGTAATAGGCATTTGAAAAAAACAAACCGGTGGAGAGCTGCCATTTTCCGCCCTTCACGGGGCGATTAGAGTGATTTTCACGATCCTAAGTAAAAAATTAGTTAGTTGGCCAATAATCAAGTTGATGTTAATTTGTCACTTGATAGGGGGCTACTTTGATTTGGTGTAATATTCAAATAACTAACCTATTGCCAAGCTATGTCCCGCAGACAAACTTAGCCAACCACATATTCTTAAAAGGCACCAAATGATTTACTTAGGCACTAAATTCTACCTTGATGTTACTTTGATCTCGACTTTTTTTTTGCATGCTATCTCCTGGACTATATGTCTTGTGACATCTTTAGCTTTAAAAATGTCTCATTAGTTATTATCCAAAATTTTGGTTATCCGANTGGCTGTTGCTCCAGGAATTTTATGATTATTAATAGAACCTGGCCCCTTACTGGCTGTTGCTCCAGGAATTTTATGATTATTAATAGAACCTGGCCCCTTACTGGCTGTTGCTCCAGGAATTTTATGATTATTAATAGAACCTGGCCCCTTACTGGCTGTTGCTCCAGGAATTTTATGATTATTAATAGAACCTGGCCCCTTACTGGCTGTTGCTCCAGGAATTTTATGATTATTAATAGAACCTGGCCCCTTACTGGCTGTTGCTCCAGGAATTTTATGATTATTAATAGAACCTGGCCCCTTACTGGCTGTTGCTCCAGGAATTTTATGATTATTAATAGAACCTGGCCCCTTACTGGCTGTTGCTCCAGGAATTTTATGATTATTAATAGAACCTGGCCCCTTACTGGCTGTTGCTCCAGGAATTTTATGATTATTAATAGAACCTGGCCCCTTACTGGCTGTTGCTCCAGGAATTTTATGATTATTAATAGAACCTGGCCCCTTACTGGCTGTTGCTCCAGGAATTTTATGATTATTAATAGAACCTGGCCCCTTACTGGCTGTTGCTCCAGGAATTTTATGATTATTAATAGAACCTGGCCCCTTACTGGCTGTTGCTCCAGGAATTTTATGATTATTAATAGAACCTGGCCCCTTACTGGCTGTTGCTCCAGGAATTTTATGATTATTAATAGAACCTGGCCCCTTACTGGCTGTTGCTCCAGGAATTTTATGATTATTAATAGAACCTGGCCCCTTACTGGCTGTTGCTCCAGGAATTTTATGATTATTAATAGAACCTGGCCCCTTACTGGCTGTTGCTCCAGGAATTTTATGATTATTAATAGAACCTGGCCCCTTACTGGCTGTTGCTCCAGGAATTTTATGATTATTAATAGAACCTGGCCCCTTACTGGCTGTTGCTCCAGGAATTTTATGATTATTATTGAACATAACCTCCTTAATAAATATAATGTCTCATATTATCACCAGCAGTTCCAAACCTCGTAAATACCTCAAGGGGACTTCATCAAAAAGTTGGGAAAACAACTTACTTTGAATTATTCATGTTGCTGTACAATATACAATATATATCAGCGCACTGCAATAAGCAACCCACTTTATGTGAATGAGAGACACCAAGGGATGTACCATGCAAGCATGGCACATAGAAACCGTTCCAACATCAGACATTACATCATTAAGATGTTGGCTCGGAATGGCACCATGTCCTGCTTCGTGCAGGACTCTTTAGTTATTATTTGTTATTATCTTTAGTTATTATTTGTTATTATCTCTTTAGTTATTATTTGAAACTGTTTATCATGTGTTAAAAATACATAGAGACAATTATAGGACATAATAACAAAAGTTACGAAATAACAAAGTTTTTGACAAATGTCCTTACAAGACTCTTTGACTCTTGTCTTTAACTTTTTACCTCACTGTTTTCTGAAACTACAGTAAGATTTGACTTTTGGCAGCACGGGAAAATCTGTCGGGATCTGTCCAATGAGAAGTCAGGATTTTGAATTTTAGAAGGTCGGGCCAACTAGGCAAACAAAAATCTCACCGGCCCCACCCCTCCTACAGGCCTAGTGGCATTATTTTTTTCATCATTTAGGTTGGCAAATCTAAGTGTCAAAAGTCAAAACTTTAGTAAATCTTACTGTAACTTAGGGTTTTGAACTCTTTGTAATAGCTTTATTACTGTTTCAGTTTCTGCAACTGCTACATACTTGGCTCTAGTTCTCCTCACTATACAATGTTGGAAGCGTTTTTATGAAACATTCTTTGTGAGTGTTTTTTCCGATTCCAAAATGAATATAGTCCATTACTTTATTGGTTATTTTCATTATTTTGGAGCGATTATTGCCATCCTGGCAGAAGCACCCGGCTTTACAAATGTGTCTCCAGGTAATTTTGTTAATTTTTATTTATTTGTTTTGCCATCTTGGTTGGGAGTTTACTGTCTGTGACAAATGAGTCTTAGTGGGTTGACAGCACAGGAATGTAAAAATAAATTAAGGGGGGAGCCAATGAGAGCTTAGAATTTTAAAATCCTGAGATTTCATTGGCTGGTTTCATTTCATGGTGGTTTCTCTAACCACCTTTTAACTTTTAGGGAGGGCTTCTAATTAATTAGTACCTAACTGGCTTCTTTTAACTTTAGCTACCCATTTGTATGGGGTCATTTTTATAAAAACTAGGAGTTTCCAAGGCGCAGATTATGGCAATGAACTATTAGAAACCCCATGTTATTGTGTAATTATATACAATATCACTATTAAGCCGGGTTTACACTGGTAGATTAAACAGGAGAGTAGAGTAGCGAGTAGAGTGCACTCTACTTTCCAATTTCGATTTTGGAGCGTTTACACATAAGCTAGTAGTAAGTATAGTACGCTGAGTGAAAGCTGTTTGTTTACAGTTCTGAACTCTTCTTGCTACTTGCAATGAAGACGATTACACGGGTAGAGTGGGAGCTGTGGAGGGGGAAGTAGAGTAGAGTCCACTTTACTGCATGGGGTATAGTACTTTACTCTACTGGCTTCTCTACTCTACTGAGCGTTTTTTGGGTTTCTTCGGGTAGAGTTACTCTACTTGCTACTCTACTCTCCTGTTTACTCTACCCGTGTAAACCCGGCTTCAGATCTCTTTCTCCTAGTATGTACAAGAAATTGTCTGATAAATGAGACTAGAAAAATTCCTTATTTTTTGGGGCCATAAAAATCTAAGTTAGTTGTTTTTAGTGTTCATATGACCCAAGCCTAAGAAATGTTTTTTAGTTTGATTTTTTGTTTATCTTTTATTGATTTAAGTTAGTTATTTAATTAATACAATACTTTTTGTTGTAGAATTGTTGAAATCTACAGTTCGTATTGATTTGGTAACGTGGAAAGACTATGTGTTTGCATGTGTTTTCCTTTGGGCATGCTGGAATCAACTTCAGTCAGCAAATATTTTGGCTAATTTGAGGAAGAACAAAAAAGGTTTGTTGTAAAATTCAATCATATGTTGTACCTAAAACTCACAATTATTGTTTTATACAGTAGAACCTCTATTAACCGTTATCCATTTAACTGAAATACAATTTTACTGGAACACTTGCAAGCCAGTAAGAAAATAAATAAAGGATATGATATCGCATATTTGTTTATTAAGTAATAATACTTTTTACAAACAGAGTTATGCAATACTAATAGAGAAAAAGAGAAGATTTTTCAAAAAACAGTAGGCCTACTCTAAATAATAGTTACTAAAATGTGTGCTACATAAGTGATTGTACATACATATGTCTGTAGAATACTTTTATTTGTATAGAAGCTGAAGCTTATTACAAATTGGAGCACATAATTCTAATTTATAATTTTTTTTTGTGTAGTTCACTTTTTTTTCTTCTTAATATAATAAATAATTTTTATATATTTTTTCTTTTTCCCTAATATGACAAAATATAACCTTTAATAAATAAATATTATCCTTTATATAATCTTTAAATAGAAAAATAGAAATAAAAACAACACTGCTTATATACACGTGTATGTAACGCAATTACAAAACTAAAGTAAAAATGATAATAAATTCGCACTTTGATCAAAATATAACTTAAAACATTAGTTCATGGGTCTAAAAGAAATTCTCTTAATTTTAAGATATTTAAAATAAAGTAAAAGATGTTAGCGGCTTGGTTCCTGCTTGTTGGTCCAAGTAGCGATGCCAGGTTAGTATGGTCAGTTAGTTCATTATCTGTAAGGTGAAGCGGGAGTAATATTTTTCTTTGATGCTCGTAAATTGGGCACCTGAAGAAAATGTGGCCTAAAGTTTCTATTTCCCTCTGGTTGCACACGTTGCAAACTTCACTCGATTTAATGACGTGTAATATTCCCCTAAGTGTTAGTTTGACTGAATCCATTCCTGAAGTCCGAAGTTGAGCCAGCGTTTTTTGTTGAGCAAATGGGATATCTAAGTTGAGGTAGTTGATATCGGTATGGTGGAAACTGTTAAGTATTTTATACATCTGGCTGTAGCTTGATTGTTGTATTTTTTCTTGATCTTCATTTTTTAGTTTTAAATGGTACGCGGAAGCTATTTTCTCTATGGATGCGGTATTGAAAGAGGGTAGGAGTATTGATTCGAGTTGTATATCTACTGTGTCAAGAATTTGCTTTAGTTGAGAGATCCAATTGTATTTCATCGTATTACTAGGTGAAGAGTCTAGTGTTAGAAGACGTCGAAAACATTTTTTTAATAAGCTATTATCGTCTAATGAATTTATTTGTTTAACAAAGTTTAATGTTTGTTTGAGAATTTTCACTGCGATCTGAGGTATGTTGAATTCTCGCCTTACAATGTAGTGAGGTGTATTTGATTTTAATGAAAAATATCTTTTAAAGAATTGGGTTTGAGCTGATTCTAAATAATGAAGATATCGGAGGGACCAAACATGTGAAGCATAAAGAAGCGATCCTAAGACACTGGCGTTATATACTTGCAAAGCGGCTTGGAATGAACGATTAGAAGCTCTTACTAGCGTCTCTCTTACCGCGGCTCCTACCGCTCGGCTCTTACTAACAGCCTGATTAGTTGCTTGTTCGAACACCCCTCGCTGACTAAAACAAACTCCTAAGTAGTTAAAACTGGTTACTTCTTCTAACATCTGGCCTTTGTAATAACACTTAGGACGATTTTGAGATATTTTACCTTTTGAGAAAATTAAAACCTTTGTTTTGCTTATGTTAACCGTCAGATCGTTGGTTTGACAATACTCCTCTAATATTCTCAGCGCTTTGTTCTGCTGAACGACTGAGTCCGAAAGAATGGTAAGATCGTCCGCGTATGCCAAAATACTGANGAATATAGTGTGATTATATTTTATTCTAACCAAAATCCACCACTCAGTTATGTCAATGAGACTGACTTGGATTTCTTGATTCAAGATGACGGCCAGACCGCCACTAGCTCGACCCATTCTTTTCTCTTTCTTAGCAGGTGATGATATGACCTGGTGATCCGACCATATCCCAGATGTCTTTAATTCTTCTTTTAACCACGTTTCACTCAAGCACACTATATCCCATTCCATAAATTCTTCATAATTTTCTCTAAAGTGTTCGTAACCGTTACAATTCCAAAACCCGATAGTTGTTTTTTTCTTAGCCGATGTCTGTTTTTCAATAATCCCTAGTCCATTCCGAGGTGCATAATTTTTTGACCGTCATTTTTGTTTTACCCTATTTTCGTTGTACGTTTTCAAAAATCCGTTTACATCTATACTAGTTAGCGCTTTTATTTTTTCTGCACCACATGAGTTCTTAAACAATATTTGTGAACAATCATCCGAAAGAGTAAATTTGAAATCATTTATCAATAGTTGATCCGTAATTATTTTTATATTGCATTCTGTTTTCGCTGTAATTTCTTTCTTTATGGCAAATAGACGAGCTCTTTTATTTCTCACAGCTTTCGAAAAGTCTCTCTGCACACTAAATTTTGTTCCTGCTAGTTTACTGCAATGACGTAAAATGTTACTAATATCGGAATCTTGTGGTAAATGAGCAATTACAGCCTTATTTCCATTTGGACCTATAGTGTGAGCTCTGTTTACGAATGGCTCGATCTCCATCTCAAGCTGCTCGGAGCAGAAAGTTTTAATAAGCGCAACACAGTCAGTTTTATTTGATGGTTGTAGGCCCCAAAAAATTAGATTATTTCTCTTCCCCTGATTTTCTAAAAATTCTATCTTTTTTGTTAATTCTAAATTTGTTGATTTTAATACATCTACCTCTTGTTTTAATTCTTTAAACTGCTGTGTAAAATTATTAATTGTTTCATTCAGAAGGCTTAGACCGTCTTTAGTAGCGAGGGGTTTGAGTTTTTCATCAAAGAGGGCAATCATAGTTGTAAGATCCATAACTGATTTTTTTCGAGCAGGAGATTTTTGAGAATGTTTACACGGCGGACACTGTTCAGATCTCGGCCTTTTAGATGAGCTTGTATTTGTTGTGACAGTTTTAGCTGGGTCTGTATTCATTCGTAACCTCCTCTCTTATCTCCCTATTTCTACAATCGAAGGTAATAAATATTATCAATCGATATATTTTCTTTATCGTTTCAATAATCGATACTAAAGCTTCTTCCTGTAGCGAGTGCTGCTACCTGTGGTTATTTAAGGAAGCTTGTTCAATGTCATTTGCCTTAACACGTTATATAGAAACTATGCTATATAAAAAATTAAATATGTCTGCTTTTCAGTTTAACGCCTAGACAAATTAGTATCTTATAGACATTTACCTTTAAAAAATCGTATTCCAAATACTTGCAAAAAACTCACAGATATACGATGAGTCCTTAAACAAATTTTGAGCACAAACAATTCACTAAAACTATACAAAAATTACGAAAAACACGGAGCGCGAAGTGAACGTGACAATGCCAAGATGGCTACCTAAAAAAATTATAAATTAGAATTATGTGCTCCAATTTGTAATAAGCTTCAGCTTCTATACAAATAAAAGTATTCTATTCTATTCTATTCTACATATGTCTGTAAAATGTATGTTCCTAAATAAAAAATGCATGTAATATTAACCCAGGAGATATGCAAAAATGAGTGACTAACATCAAGCTAGAATTTTTAAGAGTATGTGTTTAGTTAAGTTTATAAGACACAGCTTGGTAATAGGCATTTGAAAAAAACAAACCGGTGGAGAGCTGCCATTTTCCGCCCTTCACGGGGCGATTAGAGTGATTTTCACGATCCTAAGTAAAAAATTAGTTAGTTGGCCAATAATCAAGTTGATGTTAATTTGTCACTTGATAGGGGGCTACTTTGATTTGGTGTAATATTCAAATAACTAACCTATTGCCAAGCTATGTCCCGCAGACAAACTTAGCCAACCACATATTCTTAAAAGGCACCAAATGATTTACTTAGGCACTAAATTCTACCTTGATGTTACTTTGATCTCGACTTTTTTTTTGCATGCTATCTCCTGGACTATATGTCTTGTGACATCTTTAGCTTTAAAAATGTCTCATTAGTTATTATCCAAAATTTTGGTTATCCGAAATCACTCCCGCCCGTTTTAATTCGGTTAGCAGAGGTTCTTTCTCTTCTTTCTTCTTCCACTTAGAATAAATTATTTAAAAAAAAAAAAAAAAAAAAAAAATTGTTTACGAGCACAGGTGGAAACTGGAATCAGTTACTAGTTTTATGTTCATGTATGTTTTTTTTTAACCCTCCTCTATAAACGTACGGGTCGAATCCGACCCGAGTAACAAATAAATGTGCACTTCTCCTCTTCCCTTTCCTTCAGGGCCACAGGGCTCTATGTACCTTTCAGCTATCACTCATTACGATAGCTTGGACCAACTATCATCAAATTAGGTAAGTATCATCATTGCTTAACTCGCCCTTTAAAATCGCTCTTCTTGTTTATTATAATGTTCCTAACTTATTCAAAAATTCTATATTGATTCCGACTTCCATTTTCTGGAAACATGGTGTCTAGGAGTTCTTAAGTTGTCTTCACCTCAATAGATGAAATGTAGGTGGTAATAGGGCGGAGGCGAGGACAATTTTATGAAAACTTAGACGACAAAATCAACGAGATAGCCTCAGAATTTGATGATGTGCTCTCTACTAGTGATGTAGATGAAGATTTATTTTTTATCATACTAATGATTTAATTGTTGAAAACTCTCAGTAACGATGGGGAGACTAGACAGATAAGTCTCTGATTTCACCATATTCACGAACACCTGCCTCAAATTCTTTGCCACACCTTTCTGCACCCAATGGGAATGCATGGGGGATCAACGATCAAGTGAAGTTGTTTTCGTTATTTATCACGCGAGATAGTTTAGAGATAAGTTTAATAAACTTAAATAAATGTTAATAGTTGTGCATTATTGTTTCCCTGGCTCAATAGTTGAAATTATGAAGTTTATGTTTGTGTGGCCAGTGTCAACGTTTATAGAAGAGGGTTAAGTATATTTCTAGAAATTTAAATAGCTATATTCTTGTTGCAGGTTCAGTTGTAAGTCTGAAACACTCGATACCTGAAGGAGGTTTGTTTGACTTTTTGTCTGCTCCCCACATTGTATGTGAAATACTCATGTATGTCTCATTGACTGTCATCCTATGGGGAAATATCACCTGGCTTTACGCATGCATATGGGTTCTCTGCAATCAGGTAATTTCAAATTTTATATAGTTTACAAAAAAATAAATTCTTTTATCATGTATTTAAACAACCATTTTTAATTTTCCTCACCTATGGTTGTGTCTCGACTCTCACTAGATTTTGAGAGACGAGTATACTACTATTACTTCTACTTTTATAATTATAACTAAGATATTAATAAATTTTAAACTGTCTGCTTGCTTTCTACATTTAGACTTCTCTATTTTGACATATTTACAAAAAATAAACAAAACAAAAACAAATTAATCCATCGCTAGGCGACATTCCGCGACGAGATCATGTGGAAGCTCCTTGGTTCTCGATGGGGTAGAGTTTGCAGATAGGCCGGGTAAGACTCTTGTCTGCTGTTCGCACTTTGGCGGATCTAATAAAACCATCACGGCTGACGTTCAGTGATTCAATCCTTCCTAACTTCCATGATTGACGGGGTGCCATTTTATCGCCTATGTGAACAACCGTTCCTACCTGCGGTAGTTCCATCCCTCCTGTTATTCTTCTATCCCTTCTTTCTCTTAAATTCAGCAAATACTCTCCTCTCCATCGGTTCCAAAAGTCTTCTAACATGCTGTTTCCCTTCTTCCATAGTAAGAGCAAATTTTCTTGCTTCTTGCTTATGTCTCCTATTCGAACAGCCTCTGGCCGAAAGGCAAGGAGAGGTTGACGTAGGCTAAGAAAATGTGAAGGTGTTAAGGCTTCACCCTCCTCCGCACCTACGTACACCAGTGGTCTCGAATTTAGAATTGCTTCTGATTCAACTACTGTGGTTTCTAATTGTTCTCTAGAAACTAAGGCACGTCCCAATGATTTTTTAAGACATCTTTTAGTAAGACCTACAAGCCGTTCGTAGGCTCCGCCCATCCAGGGAGAGACTTCCGGAATATAATGCCAGTTTAGGCCCCTATCATTACAGTATGAGTTTACTAAATCTCTATTTACACATCCTTTCAAAATTTTGTCTACGCTTTTGAATTGAAGAGCGTTATCCGAAACAATAATATTAGGACATCCTCTACGCGCTATAAAACGTCGGAAACACAAAAGAAAATCTTCGGCTGTCAGTGAACTAATAACTTCTAAATGAATAGCTCTTACTGTAAGACAGGTAAATAAACAAATCCATATTTTAATTTTATTTTGTCCCTCTAAAACCCATAAAGGACCTAAATAATCGACTCCTACATTTGTAAAACTTAAGCCCCGCGTTACTCGAAATTCCGGCAATTGGGGAGTATCCGGGTATTTTAAAGATTTACCTTCTAATTTTGTACAGGTAATACACTTGCGTATAATTTGGTACACTACTGATCTACCTTTCGGAACCCAATATCTTTTTCTTAATTCTGCTAAAGTGTGACTAGTCCCTACATGCTGTAAATTATGATGANTGATGTTTTGTATGTACTGTAAGCTACACTGATATCACGTCACGTGTCATCATGTGACATGATGTTTTGTATGTACTGTAAGCTACACTGATATCACGTTACGTGACATCATGTGACGTGATGTTTTGTATGTACTGTAAGCTACACTGATATCACGTCACGTGACATGATGTTTTGTATGTACTGTAAGCTACACTGATATCACGTCATGTGGTGTGATATCAGTGTAGCTTACAGTACATACAAAACTTGCTACATCAACACAGCGCACTTTTCACGTGATTTGATGTCACCTCACGTGATTGTAGTGTTTTCACCTTTAGGCTTCTCCCTGACTTGTCAGTGGGAGTATTGTTTTACTTGGTACGCTTAGTACCAATTCGGTATAAATACAGAGTGCCTATATTTCACTAAGTCCTCTCTGATTAGGAGGGAGCTGGGCGGGAAGGGATCAGTATAATCAAGTCTGTATGAACGATCAGTAAAGGCACGGGGTGGTGTCGAGCATTGTCTGTGGAGTGTCACGTTCATAAAAAACATTCCCTAAATCTTGTATTTTGTTTTGTGATGTTGGGCGAAGAAGCTCATGTTATGTGTTTTGTCATTTTATACATCACTTGGAATTTTACATCACCTTGTGAAAGTTGTTGGGCCACAACAATTAGTCTGCAATTGACATTCCTGGCTATGTACAGATGCCCTTCTTTCCTTTTTCTACGCAATTAAGTGCAACTTGCTATAATAGTATCTTCTGATGATGACATACTCTCGTGATAGTACTACCGTATCTGCAATATTCTACTGAAAGTAAACCAACGAGTTGGGAGATAAAGGTAATATCAGCTGCGGGTAAAGCAGTAAATACTGTATGCAGTATGATACCATGAGGTATAAGTAATTGAGTGAAGGTGTGCAATCAGTAATCACACTGCTGAACAAACTCTAAAATATTAATAAATAAGGAGGTAAACCAAGGACTTAAGTTTAGGGTCTGAGGATGTCTCTGAAGAATACGAAATGTAGCCATAATAAATGAGAATCTAAAAATATATTACAAATGCCCTAAAGACTGCTGATGAGAAATTAAAAGCTGGTTAAAATACACTAAGGGTATTCAAATAATTTGTTGAATTGTTACAAATCCAAAGCTGTTTCATATAAAAAAAACACCAGAGAGAAACAAAATAAGCAGATCAATTTTAGAATCCTAGTATAAAATAGACAGAAGTTTGCACTACAGCAGCTTCACTGAATAAAGATGTAGCAGTTGCATTCCTGTACTCCTGCATAAAGAGCTTCTAATGAAAAATAGCTGATAATTTCATTGCATTTCTTATCAATATATCAAAATAAAGCAGTAAGTTATATCAGCAGCACCATTTTCCTACATTGTGACTGTGACATCTCTTAAGGGCCCAGATATGTTCAACAAGCCCATATCAAGAACAAATTACGTTCGTCAAACCTGAAATTTTGTTTAAAGACCAGCCTTTACCCTAGTGGGGTACAGGCTGATACTTTAAACTCTGGGTGTCATCCCCACATTGAGACGCAGTGGAGGGGATCACAGTTTTTTCCAACCCCTGAAATTTACGAGACACCAGATCCTATAGTTTCTGGTAAGCCACGTGTGGTGTAGCCCACTGGTGTGACAGGATAACAAAATTACACAAGATTAACTGATGAACATTTATAATAATTAACATAATGAAGGAAGTGGATAATTAACTAAAATAAGGTCTCTAAGGAGGTTGGAAGGGGACCGAGGAAAAAGGGGAAGCTCATGGTAGACATTGGCGCTCCAGTGGCCTAACCGTGAGAAGCAGAAGGGAGCTACGAGTTACATTAGCATTACTACAAACCTGAACAAAATATTTTTAGTTCAATTAAAGCTAAGATATGTATCCTTACAGTCTGTGCCAAACGAGAGTTAGTGCGTTGACAGCGGGGAAATCGAGTGAAACAGATTGGCCAACCTCTCTGAGTGAAAAAATAAAGCCACTAGGTCTGTGGCTAGGGGGCCTCTCCCCTCCACTAGGGATATTTATCTTTGCCTGGTTGGCCCAAGCTTTTGTCTGGGAAAATCTCTAGCTCTCATTGGCTCCCCACCCCATTTGATAGGTTTTCCTGTGCTGTCAACGCACTAACTTTCGTTTGGGACAGACTGTAATCTCATTCATTAAGGATACACATTTTTTATACAGGAAAAAAAGAGGGGACTCTTAAAGTTCAAACTAAGCTGAAAAAAAAGCTGAAATTTATATATTAACTTTAAAGTGATAATCAATGTCTACAGCAATAAATTCAGGTAGAAAATCTTTTATAAAAATAATTGTTGTCTAAATGTTTAATTATTTATCATAGATTAATAAGACTTAGATATTTTATTTCATTGTAATTGTTGTTGTGTTTATGTTTTTTTTATTAATTGGTTTTATATTGTTTTTTTGTACTTTTGTTCTTCTTAATATTTTTAATAAAGGTGCAATAGCTAAAATATTGTTTGTTTGTTTTTTTTTTAATTGCACAAATAAATATTTATAAATATTATAATTTCTTTCTGTAAAATTGTGTTTCTGTCTGCAAATAATTTTTTTTTAAAAATAATAATTAGAGAAAGGATTCCACAAGTAGTCCCCACTAGTGTATCAAATTTGTTTTCTTCTTTGCTACTGAAGCGGCAGGACTGTTCTTAAACACATTAACAACTGCAATAAAGTTTATGCAGTTGTATGATCAGAATACAATAGAATAGAGGGAACTATAAAGGTGAAAACACACTACTATCACGTCATGTGATATCATGTGGCGTGATGTTTTGTATGTACTGTAAGCTACACTGATATCNTATAAAAATTATAATATAAATATACAAATTTTAATATTAAAATAAAATAATTTTTTTAATATTAAGATAAGTTGTCGGACGGATCTTTATCCTAATTTCTATGAATTTTATTTGTTGTAGGGAAATTATTTTTGTTCTATAGAAACACTTTTATATTGAGAATTCATGGGGACATTTAAACATTTTTTTATAAAGATTTTTGTTTTAAAAAACTTTAGTATAAGGAAGTCCAATAGTTCCATATGATCATATTTTGTTGATTCGAGTCTTTTATTTTGTTAATTACAATAAATTAGAATAAAACTGCCTCTTTTTTTTGTTATTTTTATTTTTAGTCTTAAAATAAAATACAAAATTGTCTTACCGTCAAGTGGCTGGTACAATTTAAATTTGTAAGTTGAGGTTTATCAGTAATTATGCTGCAGTATTGTGGGTTATGGGTTAGTGACATTTTCCTTTCCCTAGTTGGCCTGACAATTTTTTGGACTGCCAAAAGTGACTGACACAAAACGCCCATACTGTATTTAATGTGTAATATCTTTCCACTCTGACAAATATAAAGATGTTATAATATTGTTATGGCAGTGATTTCATGTCGAGGCAATACCACTCAGAATACATAATTAGTTGGTTTTTTTTTTAATTAAAAAAATAATTTTAATTGGCAAAACATGTGTTAATAAATATTTTTAGTTCAATTAAAGCTAAGATATGTATCCTTACAGTCTGTGCCAAACGAGAGTTAGTGCGTTGACAGCGGGGAAAACGAGTGAAACAGATTGGCCAACCTCTCTGAGTGAAAAAATAAAGCCACTAGGTCTGTGGCTAGGGGGCCTNTAAATAAACAATAAACTCTATTATTGTTATATAACATGGAAAACGATAATGATTACTGAGTTGATTAATTTTCTGTAAGTCTTACTTTGTCAGAATAACTTAACAAATTGAAATGACGGGTAGTTACAAACAAAATTCAAAAACCAGTATAATATTTAGTGTATTAGAATTATAATTAAATAACATAAAAAGTGAATAATATGTAAAAGTGAATTCAAGCGGTGGCGTGGAGGTTATGAAGTCTCTTGGAACGGTAACCCTTAGGTCGGCGTCCCTCCACTAGAGACATTTTTATTTGCCTAGTTGGCCCGACCTTCTAAAATTCAAAAGCCAACGCTCTCATTGGCTCCTTCTCTATTTTATTTTTCCCGCGCTGTCAAAAAACAATACTAATTTTAAGAATAGTGTATATAGGGTAATTTTTCTAAACACTGGGAGTTTCCAAGGCACAGATTATGGCAATGAACTACTACAGACCCCATGTTATTGTGCAATTATATAAAATATCACTATTATTTTCCTTTCTCCTGGTTTGTACAAGAAATTATCCCCTGAATGAGCCTAAAAATCCTTATTTTTAGAAGCCATAAAAATCAATTTTTTTTTATTGCTCATATAGCCCAAGCCTAAGAAATGTTTATTTAGTTTTATTTTTATTTATATTTTATTGATTGAAGTAAGTTATTTAATTAATACAATACTTTTTTGTTGTAGAATTGTTGAAATCTACGGTTCGTATTGATTTGGTAACGTGGAAAGACTATGTGTTTGCATGTGTTTTCCTTTGGGCATGCTGGAATCAGCTTCAGTCAGCAAATATTTTGGCTAATTTGAGGAAGAACAAAAAAGGTTTGTTGTAAAATTCAATCATAAGTTGTACCTAAAACTCAAAATTATTGTTGTTTAATGTAGAACCCGGCTTAGTAGTTTAGGCTCTGTACTAACATACTTTACTTTGTACTCACTGTACTTTGAATAAATGTATTTTGAGAGATTTTTTAAAAATTGTTAACGGACACAGCTGGAAACTGGAATCAGTTACTAGTTTTATGTTCAGGTATGTTTTTTAGGGTCCATACGCAAAACCAAGGACCCTTATATATTCCTGCGTGTGTCTGTCTGTCCGTCCGTCCGTCACCTACTCTCACGGCTGCAACTTTCGTCCGATGACTTTGAAATTTGGCATGTATATCTCTTGTACCTACCCATACATGGTAAAAATATAGCAACTTAAAAAAATATTTTTCAAAAAATTAGGTTAAAAAAACTTGGGGTTAATTTTTTTTTTTTTTTTTTT
>KZ652473.1:50169-69243 GCA_001010745.2 Gerris buenoi | reverse complement strand
TGATGTTTTGTATGTACTGTAAGCTACACTGATATCACGTCACGTGTCATCATGTGACATGATGTTTTGTATGTACTGTAAGCTACACTGATATCACGTTACGTGACATCATGTGACGTGATGTTTTGTATGTACTGTAAGCTACACTGATATCACGTCACGTGACATGATGTTTTGTATGTACTGTAAGCTACACTGATATCACGTCATGTGGTGTGATATCAGTGTAGCTTACAGTACATACAAAACTTGCTACATCAACACAGCGCACTTTTCACGTGATTCTGTAAGCTACACTGATATCACGTCATGTGGTGTGATATCAGTGTAGCTTACAGTACATACAAAACTTGCTACATCAACACAGCGCACTTTTCACGTGATTTGATGTCACCTCACGTGATTGTAGTGTTTTCACCTTTAGGCTTCTCCCTGACTTGTCAGTGGGAGTATTGTTTTACTTGGTACGCTTAGTACCAATTCGGTATAAATACAGAGTGCCTATATTTCACTAAGTCCTCTCTGATTAGGAGGGAGCTGGGCGGGAAGGGATCAGTATAATCAAGTCTGTATGAACGATCAGTAAAGGCACGGGGTGGTGTCGAGCATTGTCTGTGGAGTGTCACGTTCATAAAAAACATTCCCTAAATCTTGTATTTTGTTTTGTGATGTTGGGCGAAGAAGCTCATGTTATGTGTTTTGTCATTTTATACATCACTTGGAATTTTACATCACCTTGTGAAAGTTGTTGGGCCACAACAATTAGTCTGCAATTGACATTCCTGGCTATGTACAGATGCCCTTCTTTCCTTTTTCTACGCAATTAAGTGCAACTTGCTATAATAGTATCTTCTGATGATGACATACTCTCGTGATAGTACTACCGTATCTGCAATATTCTACTGAAAGTAAACCAACGAGTTGGGAGATAAAGGTAATATCAGCTGCGGGTAAAGCAGTAAATACTGTATGCAGTATGATACCATGAGGTATAAGTAATTGAGTGAAGGTGTGCAATCAGTAATCACACTGCTGAACAAACTCTAAAATATTAATAAATAAGGAGGTAAACCAAGGACTTAAGTTTAGGGTCTGAGGATGTCTCTGAAGAATACGAAATGTAGCCATAATAAATGAGAATCTAAAAATATATTACAAATGCCCTAAAGACTGCTGATGAGAAATTAAAAGCTGGTTAAAATACACTAAGGGTATTCAAATAATTTGTTGAATTGTTACAAATCCAAAGCTGTTTCATATAAAAAAAACACCAGAGAGAAACAAAATAAGCAGATCATTTTTAGAATCCTAGTATAAAATAGACAGAAGTTTGCACTACAGCAGCTTCACTGAATAAAGATGTAGCAGTTGCATTCCTGTACTCCTGCATAAAGAGCTTCTAATGAAAAATAGCTGATAATTTCATTGCATTTCTTATCAATGTTAAAATAAAGCAGTAAGTTATATCAGTAGGGCCATTTTCCTACATTGAGACTGGGACATCTCTTAAGGGCCCAGATATGTTCAACAAGCCCATATCAAGAACAAATTACGTTCGTCAAACCTGAAATTTTGTTTAAAGACCAGCCTTTACCCTAGTGGGGTACAGGCTGATACTTTAAACTCTGGGTGTCATCCCCACATTGAGACGCAGTGGAGGGGATCACAGTTTTTTCCAACCCCTGAAATTTACGAGACACCAGATCCTATAGTTTCTGGTAAGCCACGTGTGGTGTAGCCCACTGGTGTGACAGGATAACAAAATTACACAAGATTAACTGATGAACATTTATAATAATTAACATAATGAAGGAAGTGGATAATTAACTAAAATAAGGTCTCTAAGGAGGTTGGAAGGGGACCGAGGAAAAAGGGGAAGCTCATGGTAGACATTGGCGCTCCAGTGGCCTAACCGTGAGAAGCAGAAGGGAGCTACGAGTTACATTAGCATTACTACAAACCTGAACATGTGGCTTAGGATGCCTGGACCTGCTCTTTGTTTAACTGTACACCCACAGGGTAAAGTGTTCTTCTGACATTGAGACTCAAGAATTGAAATTTAGAGNTTTTTTTCTAGAGGATATGTAAGAAAAAGAAGTTTAAGTCGTAAAAATTAAATTTTATATTGCATTTAAATTTTTTTTTCATGGTTTGCTAAGCTATGTTTATCAGAGTTCTACAAAAAAAGTAACAATAATTTCTGGATTTGATTTTAGACCAATAAGAAATGTAATAATAAATCTTTGAAAAATTTTCATGATAACTAATTATGAGTGCATAATAGTATCTGAGTCTAAGCTTGAATCCAACTTCGTATCTGTATAAAACAAATAATTTTAGGAATCAATAGTCAATTAACTTTTACTTTCATCCCAAGTTTATAACTTTTTATTATTAATATTTTTTTTCCAATCATTTACCTACGCCTAAATTCATTATTATTGTCACCGTTGTAAAATAGTTTTATATGGAAAATGAAAAAATTGTATTTAAGAATGAAAACTTAAGTGAAATCAAGTGACTTTAACCCTTAGCTATTTAGTTACCTAACCGGTTTTCATCTTCTTGATGGCAAATATAAATTTAAAACGATGGAAAGGCTTCCTGTATCGAGATTAATGATTTTTTTGTTTTAAAATCGAGTCAGAAGATCAATTATTTTTCTTTTATAGTTGAGGTGCGATGGAATTAGTGCTATTTAAATAAAAAACTGAAAAAAGAAAAACATAGTTTTTTTTAAAAAAAATAATAAAGCTTATCAAAAACACTGCTCTTTGTTTAACTGTACACCCACAGGGTAAAGTGTTCTTCTGACATTGAGACTCAAGAATTGAAATTTAGAGTGACCTTGAGACTCAAGAATTGAAATTTAGAGTGACCTTGAGACTCAAGAATTGAAATTGAGAGTCTGACCTTGAGACTCAAGAATTGAAATTGAGAGTGACCTTGAGACTCAAGAATGGAATTGAGAGTCTGACCTTGAGACTCAAGAATGGAATTGAGAGTCTGACCTTGAGACTCAAGAATTGGAATTGAGAGTCTGACCTTGAGACTCAAAAATTGGAATTGAGAGTAAGCCCTTTTTCAATTAATAGAAGAGAGGCAATAAAGAGGAGAAAAAATTGTTACTAAATTTCATATACTTTATTTCGTGATAAATAAATTACAAATAAATAAACTTTGTAATAGAATCAACTGTTCAACTAAAAAAAAATAAAAAAAACCAAAATAATACTTAAAAGAAAAAAAAACTATATATAACAATAATAATTACAGTGCTGTATACATTACTTATTTAAAACTTGTTCTTAAATGAAATGTACATCAAAATATACAAATTTTTATGTATTCAAAAAAGAACTCGATAAATTGCAGAAACAATTATTAAAATGAATTCACAAAGGAATGCATCCCAAAAATAAAAATTCAGTTAAACCTGCAAAAAAAAATATATTTTTTTCCTTAAAGAAACCGCTTTATGCAGGTTTGTCACGTGACATCATGTGACGTGATGTTTTGTATGTACTGTAAGCTACACTGATATCACGTCACGTGACATCATGTGACATGATGTTTTGTATGTACTGTAAGCTACACTGATATCACGTTACGTGACATCATGTGACGTGATGTTTTGTATGTACTGTATGCTACACTGATATCACGTCACGTGACATGATGTTTTGTATGTACTGTAAGCTACACTGATATCACGTCACGTGTCATCATGTGACATGATGTTTTGTATGTACTNATTGAACCACAGGCCTCTACAAGAGCGCTGCACTGGAAATGTTATTATTATTAACACTGGTTATTGGTTACGGCAGAGAAAAATCATTCTCCTGCGTAGCTTAGTTGGTTAGAGCGTGTATACTGGAAATATAGGAGGCCCATGGTTCAAGTCCCGGCGCTAGAGTCTATTTTTCTCTGCCTGTCTCCCAGTGTTAATAATAATTATAATTTGATTAAATATAGAATATAAATTGATACATCTATTCATACATTCCTTTGTCTAAATATGTTTGGTCCAATGACTTTGAAACAAAGGAAAATCACACAGCTGGCTTTTAAGGGGAGTAACAGTCTAAAGAAGAACATTCAGTTCACCTTCTTTAGATTGTTACGCCTTTCTCTTTTTTTATAAAGGGAGTAACAGTCTAAAAAAGTGTTTTTATCATACACAATTTTATTTTTTTTATAAAAATTAAACTAACAATCAAATGAAAAAAGATAAATCAGAAAAATAATTCTACAATCACTTGACAAATCCCATTATTTTTAAATACCTGTAAAAAAAAAAATCATGATTGTTTATCTATTTATTTATGATATATATCAAACGCCAATTTAAATTAATCACCGTCTAATTCTGATATTATCATCTGTCTTTTTTTTGTACAAATTGAGCCACCATTGCTTATACCTAAAGATATTTTGTTTTGCGTCTTCCCTTTACAATGATTTTCAACAGCCATAAGATTCATTTTTTTAGATCATCTTATGTTTTTAAAGAGGAAAAAGTCACCTGATTAAGTTAAGTTACTCTTTTTAAAGTTTAAAATTAAAATTTGACTTATTTATTACAGTATTTTTTTCTAGAGGATATGTAAGAAAAAGAAGTTTAAGTCGTAAAAATTAAATTTTATATTGCATTTAAATTTTTTTTTCATGGTTTGCTAAGCTATGTTTATCAGAGTTCTACAAAAAAAGTAACAATAATTTCTGGATTTGATTTTAGACCAATAAGAAATGTAATAATAAATCTTTGAAAAATTTTCATGATAACTAATTATGAGTGCATAATAGTATCTGAGTCTAAGCTTGAATCCAACTTCGTATCTGTATAAAACAAATAATTTTAGGAATCGATAGTCAATTAACTTTTACTTTCATCCCAAGTTTATAACTTTTTATTATTAATATTTTTTTTCCAATCATTTACCTACGCCTAAATTCATTATTATTGTCACCGTTGTAAAATAGTTTTATATGGAAAATGAAAAAATTGTATTTAAGAATGAAAACTTAAGTGAAATCAAGTGACTTTAACCCTTAGCTATTTAGTTACCTAACCGGTTTTCATCTTCTTGATGGCAAATATAAATTTAAAACGATGGAAAGGCTTCCTGTATCGAGATTAATGATTTTTTTGTTTTAAAATCGAGTCAGAAGATCAATTATTTTTCTTTTATAGTTGAGGTGCGATGGAATTAGTGCTATTTAAATAAAAAACTGAAAAAAGAAAAACATAGTTTTTTTTAAAAAAAATAATAAAGCTTATCAAAAACAAGAATGTCTTGAATAACAAGTATAATTGACATAAAAATGGCAACGCATAAAAATTCTATACTGCACTGTGTAAGTGACAGCACTTACTGCTCGATAAATAAAACTAAAATAATTAAAGCCTTGTCCAGACTGCCGAAACGAACTGAGCAAACGAGCCGAACATTGGTCTCTGCGCATGCCAGAGTAAGATGCGCAGGCGCACTTTAGATTGGCCATGCGCAGACACAAATGCTCGGCTCGTTTCCTCTGTTCGGCTCGGCAGTCTGGATGAGGCTTAAATGATTGACCATACATGTAAATAAATATAAACTATAGAGAAAAAATTATATATTTAAATATAAATACATAGATATTATTAAAAATTAGTCTTAGGCCTGTAAAAATTGTGAATAGACAATTAATTCCAGTCATCAATGATTGTACTATTGGAGTTTAGCTGTTCAGTTCTTCCCCTAAGATAAATTTAAACCAACTTCCGCTAGGATAACTTCAAACCAAATTCTGCTAGGATAACTTCAAACCAAATTCTGCTAGGATAACTTCAAACCAAATTCTGCTAGGATAACTTCAAACCAAATTCTGCTAGGATAACTTCAAACCAAATTCTGCTAGGATAACTTCAAACCAAATTCTGCTAGGATAACTTCAAACCAAATTCTGCTAGGATAACTTCAAACCAAATTCTGCTAGGATAACTTCAAACCAAATTCTGCTAGGATAACTTCAAACCAAATTCTGCTAGGATAACTTCAAACCAAATTCTGCTAGGATAACTTCAAACCAAATTCTGCTAGGATAACTTCAAACCAAATTCTGCTAGGATAACTTCAAACCAAATTCTGCTAGGATAACTTCAAACCAAATTCTGCTAGGATAACTTCAAACCAAATTCTGCTAGGATAACTTCAAACCAAATTCTGCTAGGATAACTTCAAACCAAATTCTGCTAGGATAACTTCAAACCAAATTCTGCTAGGATAACTTCAAACCAAATTCTGCTAGGATAACTTCAAACCAAATTCTGCTAGGATAACTTCAAACCAAATTCTGCTAGGATAACTTCAAACCAAATTCTGCTAGGATAACTTCAAACCAAATTCTGCTAGGATAACTTCAAACCAAATTCTGCTAGGATAACTTCAAACCAAATTCTGCTAGGATAACTTCAAACCAAATTCTGCTAGGATAACTTCAAACCAAATTCTGCTAGGATAACTTCAAACCAAATTCTGCTAGGATAACTTCAAACCAAATTCTGCTAGGATAACTTCAAACCAAATTCTGCTAGGATAACTTCAAACCAAATTCTGCTAGGATAACTTCAAACCAAATTCTGCTAGGATAACTTCAAACCAAATTCTGCTAGGATAACTTCAAACCAAATTCTGCTAGGATAACTTCAAACCAAATTCTGCTAGGATAACTTCAAACCAAATTCTGCTAGGATAACTTCAAACCAAATTCTGCTAGGATAACTTCAAACCAAATTCTGCTAGGATAACTTCAAACCAAATTCTGCTAGGATAACTTCAAACCAAATTCTGCTAGGATAACTTCAAACCAAATTCTGCTAGGATAACTTCAAACCAAATTCTGCTAGGATAACTTCAAACCAAATTCTGCTAGGATAACTTCAAACCAAATTCTGCTAGGATAACTTCAAACCAAATTCTGCTAGGATAACTTCAAACCAAATTCTGCTAGGATAACTTCAAACCAACTTCCGCTAGGATAACTTCAAACCATCTTCTGCTAGGATAACTTCAAACCAATTTCTGCTAGGATAACTTCAAACCAAATTCCGCTAAGATAATTTCAAACCAACTTCCCCTAGGATAATTTCACCATTATAATAATAACATAGTTGCACAGAATATGGAAGAACACAAAAAAATATATGTACATATAAGTCGTTCGTAGGAAAATACCCTCCATTGTGACAATTTTTAATTAAAATGTGGTTTTTGATGATTGTTATTAAACAATGTCCCACTCTTTTAGATGCTGAAACTTCCAATGAGATAAAAATAACCAAAAAATTAAAAAAATCATATATTTTTAATACTTCCTATGTGATGTATGTAATCAACATTTAAATTCTCTTTTGGCTCTACTGTAAAATTTCAATTTTTACACATAGGAGATATTTTCCCACGAACAACGATATGGAAGTTAAATTTAAAAAAGTTTGACCCTAATAATTATAATTCTAGCTTGCTGTTATGTTGATTTTATTTTGTATTTAAGATTTTTTAAATTACCTAACCGAGATATAGGTTGAAAAACTGCTGAGCTTAAAATCAATAATTCTGAAACCAAAGAAAGGCCTTATTTTATAAAGGGGGAAAATGCATTTAAGCAGTTCTACAGGGCTTCTAGTATTACCAGAGAGTGGTCCCCTTGTCTAGACTACCTTTTAGGCCCGATTCACACACGAGTGGCGTGGGTCTGGTTTGTGCCACCTCTATATGCTAACTTATGGCACAATGTAAACTGGTATGGCGTGGAAGAGGCGTGCAAGTGGCGTCTCCGCCACGCCACTCCGACACCACTCGTGACTTATCTTGCCACTTGCACATCTCTTCTATGCCATATCAGTGTAAATTGGGCCATAAGTTAGCATATAGAGGTGGCACAAATCATCGCCACGCCACTTGTGTGTGAATCGGGCCTTAAAAAACCCCTCCTTGCCCCTGTGGCCGAAACTGGAAGTTTTTCACATTGCTTCAGTCCTGCACGTTCTTATGCCTCAGGCAATTCCCTTATAATCTTGTGGTCAATCAAGGTCCATCTTCCTGAGATGCCTTAATCTAATTATTAATAGTGTATCTCCTATACTAATCTTCAACATCAAAATATGGTTTATTTTTTAATTTCTTATTATGCTTAAAAAAGCGAAACAAACAAAACGTACCTATATGGATAGCCATGGGCTTTTGATCTGAAGATTGACAGAATGATTGAGAAGAAGACAACCATTAGGACGAGGCCGACCACAACCAAGATGCTTCTCATTCGAACATCACCTGTCTTTCTAGCACCTGCATCTGTCATCATTATCATCCCGATAACTACAGCAGCATCTGTGTACAAGCTAGCTAAGGAAAATGCTTTAGCAGCAATGCTTGTATCATTTAAATAATACATACTTCATATTAGAGAAAGTGCTTAAAGAGTTCTTCAATGTGAGACTTGTTTAATGGATGTATTTAATCAGGGGTGTCCAAATTATTTGATATCAAAGTTTCCGTGATCAGAGTCTAATAAATCAAGATCTTCCAGAAGGGACTCTGTCAGAGATTTAGTTAATCAGGATGTTATAAATTTTGGAACTAATACACCTTATAGTAACAGTGGCGGCGGTAAGATATTGGGGGCCACCAGCAAACTTTTAGTGGGTCCCCTCTATTTCCCTTCCAGGGGCCCCAGGCCCCCCCTCCTCCCGTGCCACAGGGTCTGTGGGGCCCTTATCGCTGACACTGTATAGTAACTGACATACCATAATTTTACTTGATAATGACACCATAATATATCAGTTAGATATGGGGGTCTCTACGGAGGTCATCTTAAAGAAATAATACAAACTGTCTCTCCACATAAATTCAAACTAAATATAAAAGTTGAAATTTATGTAGAAAGACAGTTTATAATACCATATATCAGGTAAATATTCAAAATGAACTGATAAGACGACAATTTTAAACATAGAGATCATGTGTATCCAACCTCATTTTCTCCATTTCATGAAAAAACATTGAATCATGAAAATATTTTGTTGGGCTTTGAATCCACATTTTAATGTTGTTTTTTATGAAGTGGAGAGAATCAGTATACATTTTACATTAGATGGTGTAAAATATTAATCTATTTTGATTATCATTTGGTCCGCTAGGAGCTCTGACATAATTTTATATAAAAATTTAGATACTTCTATTAGCGAAATATGAATAAACTACATGAATACTAGTGAAAAGCAGTCTACCTCATAGAATATTTAAACTTCCTGGCACGATATTTAAAAGCATTTTGCATCATAAAATAATTTTATTATAAATTAAAACCTATCAACCTCCTGATAAATCCTAATTTCCTGCCAAAATATTTTAAAGCATCACATTTTTCATGTAGTTTTTTGAATGATGGCAATTTCTTCTGTCTTCTAGAGAATACATTTTACAAATATACATGTCAAAAATAAAATATTTGAATAAAAAACAACATTGTTATACTTTTGCAGTGAAAAGGATACTTAAAATGATAACTATGTATGTTTCTAGTACGAATTGTCCTTGAGAAGAGCCATGTATATAAGCCACTCCTCCGTTCTGAGTGTGGTGTACAAATGGGGGACTCCTGATTCTGTTCCACATTTGACCTGACACCATGGCAAAGCAAAAGAACTAAAACAAAACAAACCATCATTTAAATATATTAAATCAAGCTATTACTATCTACCACCTAATGGTCGACCAAGAAGTCATTGAAATCTGAGGAGTGCGCTAGTGTCGTTGTTTTGGTATCATGTATAGTCAGTTTTTAATAAAATAGATTGTATTCCTGTTATTAATAATTTTATTTTTGATAACTTCTATATTTTTTGCAACAGGCAACACTGTACCTGATAAGAAAATAAATTTATTCTTTCTTAATCTATTATTTCTTCCTCTTTATTTCTCAGTTTGATTTGTTTGTTTATTTTTGAGTTTGGTTTTGATTTCCAACCCCCTTATTTGCAGCGTCCTTTGTATTTGTGGATCGTACAAAAATCGTTTAAGACAGTTGTGACTATAATTCATACTGTATAAAAACAAACAAACCAGGAAACCTACCAGATTGGAAACCTTCTTGTTGTTATTCGTGAGATTTGACATAACTGAAAAAAGATCATACAAACTAGAAATGGGTATTGGGCACCCGACGGGTGCTAAGACAATACCCATTTCTAGTTTGTATTCTGTTTGTGTTCTGAGTATTGCCAAAGTCAACTGTACTGACTTCGGCAATACTCGGAAGTTCCGACTTTAAACAAAGCTAAGCTTTGAGTTTCTCCCGTGTTTATGACTTCTTGGTCGACCTCTAGTAATTTAAGAAATACTTAAGTTCTTTCTTTACACCCTAATTGATAGTGACAATACATGTTTATTAATAGCTACAGAAAAAAGCCTAAAACAAAATGTGTTTGTTACATGAATTCATGAATAGATATTGGAACATCCTTTAATCTGTCGTATTCAATAGAAATGGAATCAAGAAATGAATTTAAAATTGATAGATTTGCATATGAATTTTTCCACGAACTACTCACTTAATATTCCATATTTGGTGAAGAGGGACAACTGCAGGCACATTTGACAGGGACTTGATGAGTTAGACATTTAAATCTTGGTTTTAATTTAAAAGAGATAAGAAATATTATTATGCTACTTATCTATCAGCACATGTTAGACGTATAAAGGGTTTATGTTACTTAAAAAAATTCTGAAGAGAAATAATAGACAAGCATCCAATAGCTAAGATATTATTTTGTAATTTCCCGATTTAAAAACATCATAATATTATTAATATAACTATACATCAGTTGTCACTAAAACCTAGTACCCACTAGGATCCTTTGTTGGGATTCATTGACACGCAACATTATGTCTGACGAGATAGAATAATATTCAGCCTTACAACATGGCCGATTCAAAATTGACTGTCGCAGACTCAGCCAGAAATCAACCGAGGAGGTTTGTGGTTGTCCTAGGTTTTACGATGCAACAATGTCAAATTTAAATTAGCTTATTCCTAAGAAATAATTTAAAAGATATTTAAATGAATCAATTGATAAAAAAAATAAATAAATAAAATAACTTACTAATGCACTAAATCCCCAAAGATTTTTGTTGTACAAGAAATCCAAATTGTTTCTTCTCATATAAAGGAAGGCAGCTACTAGAACGCCCAACATAACCAAAGCTAATGTACCAGAGTAGTTAGGTGGCCTGAACACACGGACCTGTAAATATATCAATAAAGTTAGAATTAACAAATAAATTTTTTTAAAAATTTATAGATTTTCTTCATATATTGTATTATCGCTTCTGAGCTTTACCCAAAGTAACGCATGCATTGGATCATTCTGAAGAAGAGCTGGAACTCTTTTACTGTGTTACCAACCGTATTTTATTTTAAAATTATATAATATAGTAGTAGTAGTAAGGTTATAGGACTAATACTAGACAGATACGATGAACCACTTGTTCGAGCCTAGCCAGAAGGCCCCTTTTAGGTCTATTTTACTAGCCCTGTAGTCGAGAGTTGCAACCAGTTCACACGTCATACCTAAGGCACTCTTCATACTATATATAACACTGCTCTGATGTGACATGGGAACATGTCACATCAGATACCGTGGGAGCACGTTAGACATGAGGTGGTGTTCATATTGATCTGACGTCAAGTACATAAAAAAGAACACACTTATCTCATGTTGCCTTTCCTCACATTTTGTTTTGAACCTCCAAACATTAATGCACTCCATGTTTTTGACATGCTAGAAGAAGAAGAAGAAATGGCAACTCTGTGTCCTATCAATGTGGAGCGAGGTGAATTCAGATAGTTCTAAAATTTAATGCCTCAACTAGTAGAAGACGAAGAGCGGTTTAAGTGGTATTACCAGATGACGAAAACTGAATTCTACACTCTCCTAAGCTTGGTAAAACAGTAGTAAAGCACCTGACTCTTTTGATGCCTTCCCACGACTGAAGAAATATCTGGAACGTTTCATATCCTTCCCACACGTCATAAGGCGTGTGGCGTCAGACATTATCACACCACATGTTCTTGCGTCAGGTAAGACTAATATGAACACAAACTCACAAAACCCTGTATTACATTTTTATATCCCACGCATTATGACGTGGGCACATTCTCACATCACATCAGAGCAGTCTATACGCACCTTAACACCTTTGTACATTGTACTGCTGAAGCAGGTATAGAGTGATCATTAGTGAACCATATAAATCAGAGCATCACTGCAAGGGATTGAACCCACAACCTTGTGCGGCCCTTGATTCAGTAATGGCCGAGCAGACGTGGTAAGTTAATCCACATGACAACGCCGGCACTCATGTTGATCTAAGAAATATTTTGTGAACTATGAATCAAACTCTTACTGACCTGTATGTCAGTTCTTTCAGCGATCCACTTAGCCATGTTTTCCGCTGCAAAACCAACTCTTTGGATATCTAAAGTATCAGCTCCTTTAGGTTTACCTTTGGGAGGGAAGTGCATGAAAATTGGAGCTGCGTTAAGTTTTAGCTGAAATAAATAGAATTAACATTAGACAAAGAAAATATATTCGTAAAATATTCATAATTTGAACCAAAAATAGAAAAATATAATACCTGCTTTCAGCAGGTTTCTAATAGCTGTGTATTATGTACTGTATTGTGACAGAACTTGTTTATTGTTTAAAAAAAAAAATCTCAGAAATTTGCACCAATTATACCTCTATCTAAGAAAAACATTTCCACTGAATTCCGTTTATAATACCTGCAGCCATTTTGAAAATATCAACTTTTGAACTTGAAAATTGAACCCTAAATAATTTCGGATTTATTTTGCTGATTGAGCTGAAATGCCCACCAATTATAACTTTCTATAAGATAAATAATTCCTCCATATTTCCACCTAATATCTGCCGCCATTTTGAAATTATTTGTTAAGGAAAAGTTTCCGAGACACTGCATCTTAATTTATTCAAAATATTAGAAAACCAAGAAATATTTTCATTCATATTAGAAAAAGATAACTTACAAGCTGAAATACATCTGAGCCTTCGTCGAAATCAACCATAGCAAAAAATAATTTATTAGAATAAGATTGCGAATATCTAAAAGAATTGGCAACAATTTGAAATTCTTCATTGGCATATCTGGAAAAAATACAATTGAAATCAGGAAAAAAAATAATATGCAATGTTGTAATATAAAAAAAATTCATAAAAACTGTAAAATTAAAGTTTAAACTTAAAATATCATTATTAAACACACACAAAATTTATCATTTAAACCAACCTGCAAATTGAACATTGCCTTTGAGGTGCCATAGCCGTAAACATTACTATGACCGAATAATTTCTTGGCGAAGACTTCACATAATCTCTAAATTTAACTCCGTTAAACCTGAGAACTGATTTTTTGAAATTCATCTCAGTAAGTTGTTGCACTTTTTCACTGAGAGTCTGAAACAAATAGCGGAGTCAATACATTGATCATCTATAGGTAAAACTTTATTAACTACAACAAAACCAATTTGGTTGCACAAATTTAAAACTATGTTTATGGTTTTAACCAAGATATTAGTGTCTTTCTTTTTACAGTAAACAACTAATTAAAGTGGTCAAACTGGTAACTTTCTATTATTGTCCATAATAATTTCCACTTCGAAATTATTATTATTGGAGATCATTATTTCTTTTTACAAAAGCAGCTATTTCTCTTAAAATTCAAGTACCACTTGGGGTAAGAGTGATTGCTAGGAGGATCTTCATTAAATCAGGTACTTAAGTGATGTTGCTCAACTAATAACTGATTGGTTAATGTGATAATCCAACACACCAAATGCTTTCCTGTCTTCAAATTCAGCCATTACACAACACTGATAACAATTGACTTAACAAACAGGTGATTCAAACCCAAACCAATGTAAACAAAACTTTGAGCTTTTCTTTCTAGTGGTACCAACTGAAGGAGTCTTAAAACATATTAATCCAGTAGTATTTTCAATTGAAATAAAGAGTATCATTTGTAACAACCCTGTATATATATATACTAGGTGTGCAATGCTTGCAATATTGAGCTGAGCGTGCATTTTAATCATATTTTTTTTATTTTTTTCATTTTTTCCTATTTTACCAATAGAATGACCCCTCATAAATGAAAATATGACAAAAGTTAACATACAACAATAACTGTAGGTACTCTTAAAGAGCTTTTAAACGACATGCATCTTGAAGGGCATATACTATTTTAACTTTTTTACCCCCTACCCCCGTGTACCAACTTGGACCATTTCAGATTTATATCTTGCTGTGGTTGGTCACTATGACCATGCCAAATTTTTAGCGGATCGGCTCAGCCGTTCAGGAGTCAGGAGAAAACTTTTGTACTTAGTACCCCGTACCCCTGTGTACTACCAATTTGGACCATTTCAGATTTATACCTTCCTGATGTTAGTCACATTAACCGTGCCGAATTTCGTGCGGATTGGTTCTGCCGTTCAGGAGTCAGGAGAAAACTTTTGTACATAGTACCCCGTACCCCTTTGTACAGATTTGGACCATTTCAGATTTATACCTTTCTGAGGTTGGTCACATTAACCGTGCCGAATTTCGTGCGAATTGGTTCAGCTGTTCAGGAGGAAACTTTAGTACCCCGTACCTCGTACCCCTGTGTACCAATTTGGACCATTTCAGATTTATACTTTCCTGAGGTTGGTCACATGAACCAAGCCGAATTTTGTGTGGATTGTTTCAGCCGTTCAGGAGTCAGGAGAAAACTATTGTACTTCGTACCCCGTACCCCTTTGTACAAATTTGGACCATTTCTGATTTATACCTTCCTGAGGTTGGTCACATTAACCGTGCCCAATTTCGTACGGATTGGTTCAGCCTTTCAGGAGTCAGGAGAAAACTATTGTACTTCGTACCCCGTACCCCTGTGTACCAATTTGGACCATTTCAGATTTATACCTTCCTGTGGTTATTCACTATGACCGTGCTAAATTTTAAGCAGATCGGTTCAGCCGTTCAGGAGGAGTATGCATCATAAAAAGCGCAAAGTGTAGTATAAGAGCTTCGCTTCGCTCAGCTCAAAAATCCAAATACCTCTGATTGACTCATTTATCATAATAAGTCTGAAATATGAATATAATATACCTACCATCTTGATTCAAGATGGCAGTCATTGTTGTCCCATATCTCCAGAATAGACCCAACAAATTTTGGAAGTTAGCTTTCTTTTATGACAAAAAACTTCTCTAAAAGGGTTTTCCAATCAGCCACTTTGATTTAAGGGCTACCATATATTATGCAATATTTAATTTGGCATTTAGGCATATTTAAAACCAGGTCCTCTCACTAACATAATAATTATCAGTACTTCTTTAAAACACTAAAATAAAATCATGGTGTTCGATTGGTATATTAGATATGGCAATAACTAAAATCATGCATTAAAAATAACACACTCCACAGCAAAGCACAGGAATTCAGCAAGCATACTAGGTATAAGAATCATGACCCTTAGTTGAACCATTTTTTTAGGCAAAGCAATACTTTCTATATTTTTCATAAAATTTTGTCCAATCAACTGTACAATATTTTGATAATAACAGTGATAAGGCAGTGGCATTGTTACTGGTACTTCAATCATACCCTTAGGCCGGATAAGAAGTTATATGCGCTTCACATACATGGTGTAACTCCAAAACTATTAAACATCAATAGGTTTATTTTGGTTCAAGCACCAGAATTGCCCACATTCATCACAAGGAATATCAGACTGGGTAAATCAACTAAAACGTTAACAATCTTATAATGCTACTTATGACTCATGCTAACTTTTATCTGCTTTTACCAGGTTTCAATCAAAGAACGCAGTTCAACTGGCTTTTTAACCAAATAAACTTCATTCCTCAATAATCCCACTAAGCTGCAATTAGTGGACGTATATAAGGCATGTAAATGATAATTAACTATTCTTAATCCTCCATTTATTATTAATAACCATTAATGTAACCACTTTAATTTTTTAAGCATACAAATATTCAATTACAAATAATAAATTAATATCTTACTCCAAACTATGTCACAATAAAAAAAAATGCTAATAGCAAAAATAGATTTAGTTGATCTACTTAGTGATCACTTCTCTAAAATAAGTTGTTTAGTTATGATCTGATAAATGGGTTATCGTAAACAAAATAAATAAATGTGATAAAAGACAGAAAATGATCACAGTTAAACTGAAGTTATGCACACACACGACGTAACCTTTAAAATTAATGTTTTTATTTACAAAAATTTAATTTCTCACAATCTTTTATAAATTAATAATGATAGTTTACAGGGCATAATTAATATGATAAACGTGGAGAAACCAGCATTAAAAAAAAAACCTAAAGACATAAGTATATTAAAAGATTATACTTGTAAAAAGCCAAGACACAACGAACAATTAACTCACCTTACTCTTGTATTGGCCATCGCAAAGTTGTAATAAATAAGTGAATAAACCTAATAAAACAAAACTCCAAGAAATGTACATGTTGAATTCAACTAAAACCTAATAGAAATAAAGAAAACTGGAAAAATTGGCAAAACCTAATTTGTTTACGTGTTCCACTGACAGTTCAGCATCGAGAGCCGGTCGCCAGCTGTATCGACAGTGTTGCTACTTTATTTTATTTTAAAGTTTTTTTGGTTGGATAGATGAATAATCTAATAATAGATCCTCGTTTCAAAGTCGCATGTCGCATGTGTCATGTTTCTTTTTCTGACGTTCCTTGTTGTTGAATAATAACATCTTCTCGTTAATTCATCTTAATTTCGGATATAAAGTTTTTGCGCTCTTGATTGTGTTATTTCTGTGTACCTCAATGATTTCTGACAATCTGGTAAGTAAGGTCCTTTTAGTTTATTAGTGTTTTTTTGTTTATTAAGTTCTTCATTAATCCGCGATTCTTATCGACGTTCTTACAAGAATCAAAATACGTTATTAATTTATGTATCTTGTTTATTTTTACAATATGATAACATTGATAATTAGATGGTAATGTAACCGGTCTTATTTATATCTAATTCTTTATAATATTGACATTTTAACAGGGTGCAGATGAACTCCTTGCAGGCCAGTCTGTTTTATCCCGGCCTGCAGAAGAATTTGATAATGACGTGAGTATACTTGTATTTTTTTAATTAGTTGTTTTTTAAAATCGTCTTATTATTTGTTAGGACGAAGGATTCCTTATATTGTCAAACTATATGGCGCTATTGTTGTTTGCGCTTCTTCCAGTCCGATATGGTTTTAAACACTTTTGCATTTTTACCGGGTAATAAGTTTTCTGTTGATTGCTATCAAGGGAGTTGATTAATGCCTTATGACAATAATTTTTGAGGTAATTGTGGTTTGTAAGGATACAATATATTCCTTACCAATATATCTTCATTACTGTTACTCAGGGGAGTTGAATCTGATCATTTGATTTCTAAACCCTGACATAGATCAAACCTGATAAATCCATTCTAATTCTTATCAAGGCTAATTCGGATTGTACGTGACCCAGAATTTTTTTTCGAGTTGGACCTCTACCTGGTTTATATACAGGAGGGTGGTTTTTCTTCAGAAAATGAGCGGAGCGGCTATTAAAAATTCAAGTGTACAGAAAATTAAGGTTTTTAATTTAATATACAGGATTTTATCATCTAACCTCCAAGGTTAGGTCACGTACAATTCAAATTTACCCTTATTAATTCTAAATTCATCACTTAATATAATCATCAGTGTGAAACTTGTCTTATTGCCCTAAGATTTGTGCTTGGGAGACACATGGATTTGGAGAGGCCATTGCACCCCTCCTAATGGTCCTGGAAGGTTGAATGTGGGGCGATTCGAAAGAGGGGAATGGGAAGTTTATGTTCCACGCAGTTTCAGTTGCCATAATGGAGTGGTACGTTAAACAACGTGTTTTGTGTGCCGACCTATTTTTCAAACGCCCGCTCAATCGTTCGCGTGCTGCATGTTTAAGGTTCAATATGCTCCAGGATTTTTTCTTGCGTGAATTAAAGGGATGGAGCTGAAATACGGTTGGTTTCAGCAGCACATGACCACAGCCACCCCGCTCTCCTGATTTGGCCTCTTGTGATTTTTTCCTGTGGGGATATTTGAAATCTTTGGTTTACAACAATCTTCCCAGGACCCTGGTAGCCCTTAAAAACAACATTCAAGCCCAAATCGCCGAAATTTTTGTGGCAATGCTTCAAAGAGTGCATAAAAATTTCAAAAAAAGGCTTACTCTGTGTTTGGAGGGCGAGGGGTGCCAGTTGTTCCATTTGATGCCATTAAATTTTCTTTTTTAGCAAATCAGGAAAAAATTTATTTTTGTAGTTTAGTTTTTTTTTGACATACAGGAATTTACTAAGCCCAAGTCAAGTGTCCCAAAATAATGCTTCTTCACAGTCCTGTAAATGCTTTTTGGTATGTACATTTTTTTTACAATCAGATATTGTCAAAACAGATGTTGTTTCTTTTGCCTGTACCTTTTTTCTGTGAATAGGGATAGACGTTTAATTTTGTTCTATAATGGGTAGATGGCAGAAAGTGGGCCAAATAACTTTAGGCAAATAAATCTTGAGGGTTTTTTTTATTTGTTTGATCATTAGTCCAGTCAAATTAGACAAATTTTTGACCAAATTGTGGAATAATTCAAAGTGAGCTGAAATTTTGCGTACACCTTTATTTAGTGTTTTCAAACAATATCCAAAAAGTACCCTTGATTTGACCTTGAGCTTAACGAGATATAAGGCTCAGATGAAGCCAAAATTGAATTTTTCGCTTATATCTCCTTTCCTATTGAGTTTAGGCATTGGATAGTCCTGTAAGAAATTAAAGGGGAGTAAATTCTGAACAAAAAAGTATTCTGGTAGTTTTTTTGTAAAACCAACCGTTTTTGTAAAAACTCGCCGTGAAATTTGAACTGAAGAATAACGCTACAGAAATACTGAGTTCCGCAAGT
>KZ652472.1:164109-178416 GCA_001010745.2 Gerris buenoi | reverse complement strand
TTCTATGGTTATCTTACAATTCCGTTATTGTCTTATTTTATTGACTCATTCCGGTTGCTTTATTTATTCATCTATTGTATTAATAACTAACTTTTAATTGTTCTAGTCATTGGCGTTATATGTTATATTTTTTTATTGCTCGTTTATTTTTTTTTTTTTTTTTTTTAATTTACTTATAGAACTAAAATGTTTGATAATGTACAATATCATTGACTAAGATTGAAATCAGTGACATTAATAATAATAATAATAATTTGAAAAGCCATATTCTTTATGTAAATACCATAAAAGATTGATAAAAGGAGGACAACTTTTTAATTCACTGATATAAAAATAAAAAAATAAAAGTAATCGGTTTGAGATAACTTTTTGTTTGATCTTCACTGGCTAATTAGAAACGCAAGGTAGACGGTAGAGGAGAAAGAAGGTCTGACTTCAACCCCGATATCCTTAAATTTTGACCGAACTAAAGGCAAAATTAATCGAAAACTTTCTTTTTTTACCTTTTCCCCGAGTAATCTCATTTTCCAAATCACTGGTTAAGTTTTTTTAATAAACATATTTTAAAGATTAAAATTAATAAATTCAATAAAGTCATCCAATGCTTTATCATCATGATAGTAATTAATTTAATTATGAAGAATTTCTAATGAAAATTTGGAATAATTAAAATATTGAGTTTTCTGAATCTCGTGAAACTTCCATATAATTACTTACTTCAATGTATTCAATATGGGAGCGTCTATGGAGGTCATATTAAAGAAATATTATAAATATAAATTTTATTTATTTTACAAACCAGCTTTCAGCCTTTATTGGGTAATCATCAGCAGAGTTTCACGTTGATATCAGCCGAGAAGTAGACACCTTTTATTAGTTCTTTAAACTAATGTTACTCTTTTTTCCCCGAATGCAGTGATCATAGCATTTTAAAGAATGAAAGCTGATTTTTAATATGAAAAAATTCCAGACAATTCATGTTATTAATTACTAATGCGGTTTTTTTCTGATTTGGCGGAAGCACAACTAATTAATATAGTTAGATATGGGAGCGTCTAAGGCGGTCATCTTAAAGGATAAAAGAAAAAGTCTCTCCGCGTAAAATTAACTTTTTAATAGCCAAAGCAGCTTTCAGCCTCTAAAAGGCCATCATCAGTGCCTATGTTGGAGATCGACATAAGACAGCGATAGGAGTCTTATGTCGATCTCCGACATGATTATAGACTCCACCTTTCACATATTTTATTCCCTTTTATGTAACCCCTCTTCTCTTCTTTATTTAGGCACTGATGATGGCCTTTTAGAGGCTGAAAGCTGCTTTGGCTATTAAAAAGTTAATTTTACGTGGAGAGACTTTTTCTTTTATCCTTTAATTAATTTAATACATTTATTATAATTGCAAATATTTCTATTCAAAACTGGACTAGTTTTTAAGGACTTTAATTGTTCAATTCTTATCCAAACCTAATATTTTATTGGTATAAATGTAATCTTGATTCTATGACCAAAGGCATGTTAACAGAAAATGAAAATATTGAACAACTCACAACATTTTGGTTTTTCTTTCCTTTGCGTCAACAAAGATTCTTAACAACTCTGATAAGAGTATCGAATCTGCCAACACTCCTAGCACTATAATACTTATCAACATGTCGTATTCTGATCTTTTAAATTTAAAAGTTCTCCCCGTAAATACTATCGGTATTTTTTTGGAAAATTAATTTCACAGATCAGATTAAAATTGAATTTACCGGTATTCATAGAGATTTTCAAAAAATCATTTGAACCATTCATAAAAATAAGCATTTTTCTTCAATGCACATTAAATAATACCTGAATTGAAAACAAGCATATTTTATATCTCCGATATTATTTTTAACTTAAACCAGTTATAAATATTGTAGTTTTTTAAGGATTGAAATGCTTAAATTTTTATTATTTCTTGCTTTATATATTATTTAGAAAAGAGGGAATATAAGACATTTCAATTTCTTTATTAATTTTTATTTTTTTTTAAATTTTAAAAATAGAAAAAAGGGTTGACATAAATTGAAGATGTCTCTTTTAAGACCGAGTAATGAGAGAATCGAAGTGGGTTCATTAAAAATGAAAAACTCCTCTTGATTTTTCCCAAACTCTTAATCAAGGCAATTATATTTAAACAGGCAAGAAACGACGAAACTGACAGAAATCATCTGGCCCTGGATAAAAAAAGAAGCACTTCGTTAAATATTAAAATAAATAGCAAATAAAAAGTACCTTTTGTACTTTTAAAAAATCTATATCCGTCAAATGACTCCGCTATTAATAACTTGAAAATAATGATAAAATAGGGTTTTAATTATCTAAAATGTGACAATTGAATTCAAGCAAATGCAATTATGTATGCAAGTTTTAATTAGTTGGAATATTTTTAAGTAAATATTAATGAATAATATAAAATTCGGACTATTTTCTAAAACTCATAAAATATATAGGTCATGCAAGATAATCTGCATTATATTTCTCGATGATTTACACATATTTTTATACAAAGTTTGGTGAGGGTGTAGTAATTTATTAGATTTTAAAAAAGTTTGTATTTTATTATTTAAGGCACCCTAAATTATATGAGTTATTAAATTGTCTTCCAGTGGTCCAATACATCTGGAGTTTAAACTGCGAAACCAATTTATATACAGATACAATTCGGCAAGAATTAAACTCCTAGGTGAAAATGTTAGTTCTAAACCGAAAGAAAAACTACTTGAGACTGAGGTGTCAAAATACGAAGAAAGGTGACTAGCGATATTTAATTTCTCATATAAGTAATAAATAGAGAAATTTTGTGACGCAGCAAAAATTCGATTTTGTGATTTGGTTGGTTTACACGCAATTTGGTACCCTTACTTATGAAGAAGAGTTTTTTTTTAATGTCTATTCGAATTTGATTGATTTTGCGCGAAAGATGAAACTACCGATCACCTACTAAGCTGCTGCTCAGTATTGGCTCGTCTTAGATGGTAAAATTTAGGAATGTCCCCCGCAGACGACCAACTTTTTGTCTGCCGACAAAAAGACGGTTAGAGACGGTGCGAATAGAAACAATAGAAAACAGGTAAAAGTCGGGCCGATTTTTTGTCGGTCGTGTGCGGGGTTCACCGACTTTTTGTCGGCCGACAAAAAGTCGGTCTTCTGCAGGGGCCTTAAGACGAGTTTAAGGGACTGTCTTTGAACAGACTACTGGCTTTTTGTGAGAAGCACAATAAGGAAACTAGCTTTGAACTCGGAAGTTTAATATTATCATGTTAGAGACGAGTAAGCATTTGAACGAATAATAAAATTCGTCTTTCTGCAAGATCATTAATGCATACAATCAAATTTGTCTTTCTTTAAGATAAATGATAAAGAGGTATTTACCTAAAATCTGGGACTGGATTACTGATTCCAAATAGCCACAACTTGAGTTCATTCGAAATAGTAATCGGATAGATAAAAACCTGTCTTCAAATGAGATTAAAGGAATTAGAATCAATATGTAGGTAACAATGTGTTTTTTGTAATGGATAATATTTAAAGTTATTGTTACTTTAGATATAAAAATCCTAGAACATTTTTTAATTAAAATTTTTTGTAAATTAAATAATCAAACCTTTATCATGGAGATGAACGTAAAACCCACTTGTTGCTCTTGTGTCAAATCAAAAGGGAATGGGTTGTTCAATCGGTTAAAAAATTGGATAAAAAAAAAAGAAAATTGTGTTTTGGATTGAAAAAAAAGAGATGTGTCGATTGAAGGTTACGGGAACGACGAACTGGTTACGGGAATATTGAAGCATTTTGTAATTGGTCAGGAAAATACGTGGTTCAAGAGATCCCCATAGGCCACTGAATCCAAAACGAACGGAAAACCTGACTTCGGAATACCACCGGTAAAAAGTTTTTGTTGGTTCGACATCGCTTCGAAAGCTGTTTACTCCACCTGGGTAATACGACTGAATATTCATCAGATCGAGAGAAAGGGAAGGCACATCAGTGTGATTTCATTCCGGAAAGTTTGACATGAGCATAACTGGAAGGGAAAACCACGGCAAAAGTTAAAAAAAAAAAAAAAATCTATTTGAAAAGAGAAAAATGGGACTCTTCCTGGTTTTAAATGAACTCTGAACTATATAGCAACAATTACCCAAGGCAGAGCTTCAATACAGACACTAATATCTGTTCTGCTCCTGAAACAAGCTATAACAAAATCCTCATCCTTAATTAATTAAAAAAAAAAAAATAATAAAAACTGATATCGACGAGTTTTTTAATATGTTTGCAAAATGTTGAAGATAAAAATAAATAAATATGATGACTTAAAACTAATGAAAACACACACTTTAGCGATATTTCGACTCCTCCTTGACGAGAATCAGACGATTCATTATTTATATAATTATTTTCAAAGTTTTTAACATTTCAAATGTAGTGTGATCTTCTAGTCAGTCAGGTCAGTAAGAAATTAATAGTTAAATTAAAATATTAGTTGTAAATTGTTAATGTCCAATTAGTGTAAAGATTTGTAATTGTTAATGCCTGTATAGTAATTCTTTATGTTAATAAATTGTTTCTAGCTTGAGAATGACCCAAGGAGGGGTCGAAATATCGCTAAAGTGTGTGTTTTCATAAGTTTCGTTAAGGCCCAGCAACTAGTAAAGTGAACAAACAACTAAAGGAACCAACTTTCTACTTACTATTAAATTTTAATGTATTTTATATTAAATTTCTTTCCATTTGCATTGTGACTTAATATGCAAATAATGAGGCCAGAACCTCGAATAAACACGCAAATTAATAAATTAAATACATTTCAATTTATTATTATTATTATTATTTTATAAATTAGTACATAAATAAATTTTCAATTCACTATCTAAAGGTTATCTAAATGAAATTCTATATTATGGTGAGGTATTGAATGATTTCCTTCAAGATCCTGATTAATGGATCTGTTTTGAACCGTTAAAAAGCGCTTCTTTAAAAATTTACATTTTAGCACTTTTATATTTATTCTCTAAGACCAGGCAATTTTATGTTTCAAATCTCCTATACTTAATACGAAAATAAGTATATTATGTTAACATAAAGGGGGGAGGGGGATTCTCAAGAATCTGATTGAAAGTAGCCCCAAGAAAAAATATAATAACAGTAGATTGAAAATGGAGTATAAAATATATTAAGAGGGGGGCTTAAAGATTAGAAAGGAGTCCGCGCAGGCATTTCTCTTTATTTATTTACTCGCCACGAAAGAGAGCCTCCCCTCCCACAAGAAAGGTTATTTATTTGAATTTAATGCGGCGTAAAGTAAATAATCGGTCGGGTGAAAGCTTGAGAATAAGAAAAAAGGAGAGTGAGGAGGGTCTACTATAAAAATATAAGTACAAATTTATTATATATACTTGTGTATATTAAAGGAAACATGTTTCCTTTAAAACTTGCCATTTTATGTTTATAAGTGTTATATAGAATAACAAATGGAATAAAATAGGATTAATTTGGCTGAAAGTAATATCAATATAAAACCTATCTATAAAAAAATGTCTTACTTTAGTTTTTACAGTAATTAAGTATTGCTTCCATACTTTCCATAAAAAAANCGATTTTTCTCCACTTCTACTTGGCCGATTTTGACAATTTTTTTTGAAAAACTATTTAGGTAGCTCTTACGTATTTCACGCTGCAGACCCTCTAAAACCCTAGTTTGTCACCTACAGTATATATACACTGGCAGCTTCTGTTAAATTTTGACTTTTTGACTTGGCGGGGCGGAACGCTGCTGCGTTCCTAAATAAAGGTATACGCCAGGCGACTCAACTCGACCGAAGATATATATAATGAAGAATTAACTCCTACAACTCAACTCGGAGGACGGTCGGGTACCAGAGGTATTAAGAAAAACAACTATAATTTCATGAGCCAACGTTTCGACAACTCAAAGATCATGTCTTCATCAGGGCAACTGTAACATACAAGGCTAGAGAACAAGAGATAAAAGAGAACAAAAGAGTAAAATGATAAATGATCAAAAGTATTCGACAGAAAGCAAACAGAAATTAAGGTAACAGAGTATATAAAAACGCTTACATGAGTAGTATATATATAAAAGTGATCACAATAATTTAAAAGAGGAGAGCATAACAGAGTGAAAAAGAATTAAAAACTGAGAATTTAATAAAAAAAAAACTTGAAACTGGAACCCTTCCTCCAGACTCAAAACACGTAAACAGAGTGCAAGGTGACAGCTGGGATCAGCACCCCAGCGGTGGAGGATTGAAGAACTAGAAGTGACATCTTGAGCCTACAAAGGTGGTGCAATCTAGCGGCCCAGACGAGTACCAGAATGTCTAAAATCGAGAGGAACCAGAAGAACAAGGAAGGACAGGAAAGATGAAAAGAGAAGTTAAAGGAAGGAGTGAATAAATTAAATAAAATATGTGTAAATAGCAGAAGAGGAAAATTGAGAAAAGAGGAGAGGAAAATTAGGGATAAGGTCCAGTGCCTGTGGCCTCGCTCCACTATATCTTGACGTGAGGGGAAAGAAGAAGCACTAGGAAGTTCAAGAAGAACGAGCTTCGTTTCCACTTTTATGAAAATCGTTTAAAAACGCAGAGCAACTGACATTTACCATCTGGCATGAATAAAATTCTTAGTTTATTTTGTTTGTACTCGCTTCGGCAGTACACATATACTAAAATTGGAACGATACAGAGAAGATTATCATAGGTGCGCAAGGATGACACGCAAAATCGTGAAGCGTTCCACATTTTTACACGCTATAAACTTTTATACAGGCTCTTTCACAATACTTCTAAACTCAACATGATAAACAAAATACTTATCTACAACACCATAATAAAACCAACATGGACATATGGCATAGAACTTTGGGGTTGCACCAAGCCCTCCAATTCCTATTGCCTCCAATCCAAGATCCTACGAAAAATAGCTGACGCCCCCTTCTATGTTTTAAATATCGTCCTTCATAACGACATTAAAGTACCCTTTGTCCGCGAACTAGCCATTTCCCGATAAAAATCCTTCCACGACTCCCTTCTTGGCCATTCCAATCCACTAATCCACAGTCTGTTTTCCCGGTCCATTCCTGACAATCCTCTTAGACGCCTGAAAAGGCAGTGGCCACGAGACCTCTTAGACAACTAAATATATTTATTTTATTATCATGTATTAAATTTATTAATTGCGCTTTATATTAAACATAAAATAATTTCCGTCTCAATTTAGTAAGTGCACCCCAGCAGCTCAGCAGTGCAGTGTGAAGTGCTATCATTGCATATTTCTTTGTATCATGTCGTCTCAAGTCAAATATTCATAGAGATCTGTATTACTTATAACAATGATGTAGTTGCAGTAATTAAATATAAATTAAAATAAAACCTTCCAATGGTCTAAAAACTAAATTGTAAACTATTTTTTCTTGTTTCAAACATACGTGGGGTAGGCTAGTATTCCACTGATGCCTTGTGCATAAATTATTTATCTTGTTGCTCTCTAGTTTAAGTTTATCTCGACATTGTAATGTCATTTATATGATGAGATTGGTATTATATTTATACTGTGAATTAGTCATATTAATTAATTGATTTGAATTAGTTACAATTAACATAATTGCGTATAATCTAGTTAGTAGAATGTTTGGCTGTGGAATAATTGTGTTTACTCAATTCCTGTTTGCGGTGAGTCAAAATTTGACTTGATGATACCAATCTCTTCCTCACCATTCTAGCTCTGCTAGGCTTAGTTAATTTAACTTAATATACCCTTTTTAATATTATTTGGAAATATAAATTATGAAATGTATAACCTTTTTTGTCAAATTTCATAGAAGGATAACAACATTGAATCTAATGAAATGAGAGGGTATGTTAGCGAGATTCTGTCAAATAAATCGCAGAGAGAAAGTTTATGCTAACGTTTCGCTAAATTTATTAGCATAATCAGTACAAGAAAACAAAGTGTTAAATAAAAATAAATATAAAAATGTTGAGGTTGACTCTACGACATGTTACGAGTATAAAGGATTGAGATTATACTGACTATACAACTTCTTTCTTGGCTCCTGGCACTACAGCCCCACCCAGGATTAACCACATTGACTTATGGGCATGACTCATGGGACAGAACGGGCGTTCTGCAGTGTCCTGCGCCTACCTACGCTAATCTCGGAACCTTCTTACAGTGCATATAATGTCTTCTTCCACATTGTTTAGTCATTTTTTCATCGGTCTTCATGTTTTTATTTCTCGTAAAAACAAAGATCAAATATTCAAATAGTGAGCCTGCTATTGTTCTCACGGATAAAGAGAGTTAAATTATTTATTTTGCAATGTGACTACAATGAATAAAGCAGATTTGAGATCCTGAAATGCCATGTAAATTTTAAGAGCCATTGTTTCTTTAAGTTCTTGCTTAAAAAATAGTTTTCTTATTCTACTTTTGTTGTTGCAGGTGGTCGACCCGAGAATCCTACGTCAGCACGAAAGCTCTATTTTCCCTCATGGCTTAGTGAGTTCGATTCTTGGACTGTCCATGACTGTTCTTCCGCATCACTTTATAGATGGCAGTATGAAGCTACGATGTGTTGCATCTATCTCTCCAGTGGTGTGGCAAGGAGACAAGGAATCTGTAGTGCAGAGAATGGCACCGCTCATTGACAACAGAGAGGCTCTTCTTCTTGGTATGTTATCTTCTCATTTTTATATTACTGTGTTGTATAAATCATATATCATTGTAATTATTATTACATGATTATTGCTGGAAGGATAGATTATAGCAATTTATATAATAGAATTCATAAACTAACTCCATTTTTTCAAACTAATATCCTTATTTTAAATCTTGATTTACCCACTGATAAAAGTCTATCTTTTTTATACCACTTATTTTCATTTACTTACACCACCCTTCTCTGGCATTAGAAATGGCCATTTTTCGTAGAAATCCTTCAAAATCACTTGAAAATATTATAATAATTTAATCGTAATACACTGTATTGATCGCTTACGATATGCTTTACAGTTTATCCTCACTATGTTATTGGTTATTTTTTATATTTATGGCTCCAACCTCGATCAACACAAAATAATTAATCTCAGAATTGTAAGAATATGTCAATCAACAATTGATTTTCCTCGTAAATCAGTGGTTAACACATATCAGTTATGTGTAACACATATCGATATCGGCGTTAACACAGAGATCAGTGGTTCAATTGCCTGTGATTTGGTGACATTTTATTTGCTAGTATTCTTTCTCATTTAACTTATTTAGGTAAGTACTCAGTTAACTTATTCTTGTGATTTCTTTGTGATTTTTATTATAGTTAATATTTTACAGATGATTTTAAAAGCTTTTCATTGTTGTTAATTCCAATAATTTATACTATCAAAATAGTTTTATCAAAATTTGGTAATGATTCTGATATCTATAGCCATTTAAGTCGAAATCTAGAGTAAAAATATTATAAGTACGAATAATTATTATTTTTGGAACACATAATGTTAAACAATGCAAAAATAAAGATATCAAACAAGACTCATAGTCCCTATAAATTTAACAATAAAGTAATAATGAAATTCAAATCGATGGACAAAACAAATTATCTATCGGATAGCAATCGTTTTTTATTAGTAAAATCTAAATATAACTTTAAATTACTTGATATTACATAATGTAAACAAAATTGAATAGATTTTTATATATTGTAATTTTTTTCTAACAAATCTTTACATTAAATAACTATTTGCATTTTTATCGAAGCTGTAATGTAATAAAGATATCTTTTTGTAGGTAAATATTTTTAATATTTGGGAAAACTGAATTAAATATTTTTATGGCTAATGGCTATCACAAATTAAAATAACTAACATTAAAAAAAAAATATTATTTTAAAGTTATAGTTTTATTATCTTATTCATTTTAATTACATTCCTTTAAAGAAACTATTCTCCTGAATTATTGTGAGACATAAATAAGTTCCTCGCATCCTATTTTTAGTCGAATATTCATATGAGAATTGGAAGCGTAGATGTTTTGACCCGTTTTGATTTCCGGTAGAATAACATCTATTTTCATTCAATATTAAATTTGTGTAAATGGCTTAAATTTATAACTGGATCATCCAAAACCATTCAAAACGCGTAATTTAATAACAGTTTGCATACGACGCATTATTGCTTAATTAATTTATTAAATCCTCCACCCCTTTTTTTCTTCCGAGCTTACCAAAGGTAACAGAAGCTGTGTCATAGTTCTGAAGAACGCAGTAGTTATTAGTTTAGTAAGACACTTTTTATGGCTCAGAATTGAAAAAAATCAAGACTGTCCGTGTTTTGATGGATTTCTGTCTGCTCTGAAAAATTATTGTTCTTCAGAACGATCACAATATTTTCGTTACCTTCGGTAAGCTCGGAAATAAAAATATAATCAAATATTTTAGGATTTAAAGTTAGTATAACTGGGCATTGTGTTCAAGAGTTAGTTATTGGTGAATTCCGAAAATTATATTTATACACAGTGTTGTAGAATTATAATTCTGTGTGTAGAATCATAAATCCACTTTTATCAGGTTCATCTATTGAAAATCATTGAAGCCTTGATTATGTTTTTAATTGGTGTTTCGGGAGTTTTGTTTAACGAAACTTTTGATTAGTATTTTCAGTAGATGCATTGGATTTATTTACTGGAAAGTTTCGTATAAAGACGAAGCCGCTAAACTATAACTCAATTTATTTGAGTTTAATCAGCCGACAGTTTTGAAGCTTGGCTTTGATTAATGTAGGTGGTTCGCTTCTACAGCAGGGTATCTTGTCGTTGCGGACTTAACTCAACGAATTTATTAGCTTGTCTGTGCTTCTGCTGTTTTATTCCCTAGATGAAGGGATGTTTTATAATTAGATGTAAAATTAGATGGGCTGAGCAACTTAACTAGGTGGCCAGGTCAAGTTCTCTACGAGTTTTAAGTCCGTACAAAGGGACGTAAAGAGTCGACTAAATTAGCTATGTTTCGAGTAAAGTTGCCTGTACTCCCTGTGGAGTTACAGGTAGGAATTTATCATTTGGAAATGGCTAAGTTACAAATCAGTACCTTGGGTTGGATAGGATAGGGAAGAGCAGTAAACAACCATTACCACACCTCGCCTTGTAGTGAAATTTCATCCGGAGCCAGGTTTCGGCTTAATCAAACTACGAGAAAGCTAGCGGGTAATACTGCGCCCGATCCATACATTCATATTAGTTTCAGACTCAAATAGTTCCGGCTTAAACAGCAAACCTTTTCCTAAACTCGCGGTAACCAGATATCCGGAACTTCATTGAGTAATTATTACTTGGACTCCAAACATTACAAATCTTTTTTTTTTTTTTTTTTTTTTTTTTTTTTTTTTTTTTTTTTTTTTTTTTTTTTTTTTTTNTTTTTTTTTTTTTTTTTTTTTTTTTTTTTTTTTTGTTCTCCCACCTTAATATTCCTAAACGAAATTGAAACCGTACGATGAAACGCTTAACACTCCGTACTCCGTATCCTTCTCATACGAATTGAATTTTCTAAATAAACAGATTAAGTAATGAAATATGATCCTGAAATTAACTTAATTTTAAACTGGATTTATTTATAACATAACTTTTACGGTTTTTTACGGATTTTAGGCTTCTGTAATTACAAGCAGTAATTCCCTGCGAATTTACTCAATTAAGATAATTAAGCCTCAATTTACTCAATTAAGCCCAATTTCTATTTAACATGATATCAGGATTAAATATTTTAGTTAAAAAAAAAAAAAAAAATGAATTCTTATAGCTTAAATTAGTTTACGATAAAGCTTTAGTTGAATCACATAATTTTTGTAACGTAGAGGCTAAATATAATAAAATCTCTTCAGTTACAACCTAGTAAATTTATTGGAGTAGTCATAGTTTGCGCTAAAGCAGCGACAGTTACAAAAAATTATTTCACCCATCAAGAGTCTACTAGTTTCAAGACTAGTTCAAAGACGAGGGGACTTTGGGTTGAGACTAGTTTCAATAGAATAGTTCAAGCAGTTAGAAGATCTAACGTAAGTAAAAATATTTTTCATTTATTGTTAAAGGTTTAGTCACCGGCTGTTAAATGATCAAACAAAGAAAATAATCCAAAAAATGTCTTGAAAGGAACAATGTATTACAACAAGGCTTACAGCAAAAAGAAGAATGAGGGAAGAAGAGGTGAGCAAGGTAGATGGTGTTATATATTTAATTTTAGGAAAAAAGGCTTAGGTGAAACAGCTGCGAACTTGAGAAGCTGCCTTAGCAATTCAAAGCGCCACCTTAAGTGAAGTCAAGATTATAAAAGAAGATTTAAGTTGTAAAATTAATAAGCATATAACTAGTTATCCAAGGACTGATAAAAACACAATAGCTGGCCTTTTCGATTTCATGGAAAAGCTTAAAGAATGGCTTAAACAGAAGTCTTTCTGTCTTGAACAAACAAGTGGAACAGAGCTACTAGATCCGTTCATCAGTTCAAGGACAGAGAATTCGGTCAAATCTAGAACAGACAGATCGGTCAAATCAAGAACAGAGAGGTCTATCAGATCAGCAATCACGGGTATTTCTAGCCAAAACCAAAATATATCTCTCAAAGCTTAGCAGCTCAATTAGAGACAGTAGAACAGGAACAGGAACAAGCAAAGGTCCTAATCAAAATTTGAAATATAAAAAGCTAAGTTGGTTAAGGCTGCTCAGAACCCGGTATTAGAAGCGCAGGATATTGAAGGCGTGTTGAACAACATCAGAATCGATCCAAGACATGCAGCGACACCATCAGAGATCAATATTATACCTACAGCGACTACACCACATACTCGTACTACTAGCAGCCAACTATCATAAGCTGCATGGCTTTATAACCAGTAAGCTCTGACAGAATAATAATTTTTACCTGACTAAATTGATATAATTCTGGATTAAATAAAAGATCATTGGATATGTTGCTAAACCAACACAATTTATAGTTTTTAATGAACAACAGGAAAATTCAAATGGTCGTACTTTCCTGATATCAAAAGACGTAGATCAAGTCAGTTACTGTTTTTAATGATTTCTCCAACTACATCCTCGTTCGTGAATTCTGTCATGATTAGCAGTGCTGTTATTATTGTTAATTAAGGTTTTTTAATAACCCGTACAATTTTGACTCTAAGTATGCTTCAACACAGTAGTTCTTATAAAGATGGGACAAAGATGAAGAGGAAGACCTGAACACATTAGGAGACCATGGTTGACGCCGTTGGGCTGAGGGCAAAGACGATTGGAGAGATGTTGTTTATCTGGCCAGAACCTTCCACTAACTGTGGTGTCACTGTGGAGTATGAATGTATTGTTGGTCGAAATTAGACTAGAGACATCCCATATTAAATTTAGCAGTCCGTACATGTGTAATATTTCTTAAAAATAAATGTAACCCCAGTGAGAATTGAGGCAGATCCAAATCTCATGTGACCATTCGTCCAACGATAGTATGCAATGAAGCTACGTGCCACACAAAATGGTAGACAATTTAAGTTTAGGAAAGTAATTATACAACATTGGGAGTACATTCTTCTTTATAGAGGCTAATAGTTTAGACTTTAATGTTACAATTAATTCTGAATTTAAATGAATTCGAGAGAGAGAGAGAGAGGGAGAGAGAGAGAAACAGACAGAGAGAGGGAGAGAGAGAGAGAGAGAGAGAGAGAGAGGACTTTGGTTTCTTAATGGCTTTTAACTGTATACGAGGAGGAAGGGGGCAATTTTATAAAACAATGCTGGTTTAATTCTATTGGAAACAGGGGGGCAAGTGAGGCCGAAACACAGGATTCGAGCTAAATGCTAGGGGTTGCTTGGCTGTGCTCAGACGTGCTTCCTACATATATAGGTGAAGTCATTAATTAGGTAAAACTCCTTGGATTAACTCGAATCGCGCTCAGTTTTAACTCCTCTATCTGTTTACTTGCTTTTCAATTTAGTGTTGTTTATTCGAACGCTACCACAGGCTGTAATTACATATACTTGCTTAAATTAGGATGTGATAACTTATCGTTATATTTAAATTGTTTTTGATAGTAAAATATAAATCCAAGACAATTCTTAGGGTCCGTAGGCAAAACCAAGGGCCCTTATATTTTCCTGCGTGTGTCCGTCCATCGTCCTGCTCTCGATAACTTTAAAATTTGGCATGTATGTGTCTTGCACCTAGCCACTCATTTTAAAAATATATATTTTTATTTAAAAAACAGGGTAAAAAACTTAAGGGTT
>KZ652472.1:122864-138535 GCA_001010745.2 Gerris buenoi | reverse complement strand
ATATATATATTATATAAATATAATAATAAAATCAAAAAAAAATCTTTTCAATGTTATTTCAAAGTATATAAAAAATAAAAATCACTGTAAATGTAAAATAGATTTTTAAACTTATAAAATATTATTTGTAAAAAAAAGAAGAAAAAACGATATGAAGAAATGATATTATAATGAGATGGAAATAAATTAATGTTACCTTTTGAAGATGTTTAATTGAATAATTTTTATCTTTATCCGCCATTAATAGTTATTAATGTAGCTCTGTATGGAATAACGAAGAAAGAAAATCTTGTTTTTAATACCTGAGTTTAAGTGAGCCTGTGGTAAGTTATGTTTTCTTTATAATAATTATTGATAATTTGTTATATTAATTTATTGTAATTTTATTTAATTTTAGTCTGAATTTGAATAGAGGACATTAACAACTTTTTATACTATCATATTTTAGAAAAACTTTTAATTTGTTTTGATAATAGTAAATTATGTAAAATCCTTATTGCAAAACCATAATAAATAGATTATCCTGAAAATTTATTTTCTTAGAAAATTGCAATTATTGTAGATGGTAAAGGTATGACAAAAAGAAAATGAATAATATTCAAATTATCGGATAAAAATGCATAAAAATAATTCCCAGTGCCATTTTGAGTATAATATTAAGCACTGCCTTTAACTTCTATAGTTGTGTTATTTATAATTTATTATAATAATAATGGAAGGAAAAATATAATTGTCTCTCCCCGTAAGATAAACTTTTTCTTAGCCAATGCAGCTTTCGGCCTTCATAAGGCCATCATCAGTGATGACTGAATGCTACTTTGGCTGAATAGTTGAGAGACAATTTTTAATTTTTACTTAAGATGACCTTCATAGAGGCTCCCATATCTAACATACAGGGGAGTTCTTAAAAGGTTTAGAATCTAGAAAATGTTTCCTTACTTTGGAAACATAGCAAGAATTAACTATGAATGATAACACTGATATTATATCTGGTGAAGTCTGGAATATTGCTACCATAGTGCGCTCAAAATAAGTACAATTGCCGAAGAACTTGTCCACTCTTCTTGAACTGTACTGGGGGCAAGGTAAGAAATTCCTCTTTACACAAGAAATTTAAATTACTCATTTAGTAATCTTCGAAAAGCTTTAAGCTAGTATCTTGAAGTTTCACTGAAAGATTATCCTTATTTTTAGGTAACGGCTTATCAAGCCTACTACTGCGACTGAATGAAGCTATTTCCAAGTATATAATTATTTTTTTTGGGACTACTGAAGCTAAACTTCCTAGGAATATGTAAATTTGAAATTCACAGTTATATCTCCCGAGATGCTGAAAGCTCATTAATAAGGTTATCAAAGCTAGGGTTACTCTTATTATTAGAGTTCGGATCGATATGCACTTAAAAACCTCAATATATGCATATGAAAATTGCGAAATATGCAAAAAATATATGCAACTTATCCCAAAAATATATGCACTAAAATATGCACTTATCCTAAATATATGCACTCAAATATGCACTTATCCCATATATATGCAATCCAATATGCACTTATCTCAAATATATGCACTTATTCCTAATGTATGCACTTAAAAATGCATTTATTTTATATAAACTCCAATAGGCAGCTATAAATATTGAATTGTGCTAAGTAAAGTGCATTTAGAGGGTTTAAAATACTCAAAAACCTGGCATTTAAAGATTAGGCAGTAGAATACACAAGAATAACCACCAGAAATAGAGATATTGACTATATTTATTTAAAAACAATGAAAATTTACCATTATTTTACAATGAATTTTTAATAAATTACTTAAATTTAGGAAACAGTAAGAAAATTTGTCTGAACTACTACCACTTCCTCTAAATTTGCAATCTTAAAATTTTGTCTGCGGTCGGAAAGAACCATTTTTAAATGTGAAACGTTCTCTCAATACAAAGTCGCACGACACTACTGGAATATATTTTAGGACAGCGACCTCAGCTTCTATTTCGTCTCTCCCCTTCGCCCCTTCCAGGATGCGGGTGACGTTCTCCACAGTGGTCCAGCCCGGATTAAGGTGGAGAACTGCGTCCATTTTTTGTCTGTCTTTCCCTAATCGGACCCAGTTTTTCAAATATATTCGGAAGGTCCCTGAAATAAGCTTTAATAAATGCCAATCTCTGAATTAAGGGCACTCTTTGCTTTTGGATGGCCTAATTTGCCAAATCTCCGAAGCCCTCTGACCTTAATGTAATACTCTAAATGCACGTGTTGTGCATTTATTTGGTTAACGAAGTTATTTTAATCCGATAATAAGGGCAGCACTTGTATATATAAATCGTCAGCGGTAGCTTTGTCATGGATTAAGTCGAAAAACAAGAAAACAAGCCTTCTTAGGGTATCAACCAGTAGTGACGGGTAAACCCCCTGTCCTGGCAGAGTCTTAAGACAGGGGCACGTTACACAGTGAATGAATCCTCAAAAGGGTTTTGGTAACTAGGTAATATATGTTTGACTAAAAAATTTTTTATGTTTGATAATATATGTTTGACTAGGAAATTTCTCTCAATAAGTAGAATTTATGCGAAAATATTCAATAATATGCACTTATTCCGGAAAGATGCAATTATATGCAATAATGCCCGAAATATGCAAAATATGCAATTTTAAATTTGAATTTAAAGTGGCCTAGTGAATTCTAAACATTGTAATTCATCATTTGAAGCCGTGTAAATGAGAAAGTTTCCGGTGTAGTTGTAATGCAAATACATTGTTACCACTTTGGAATTTAAGTGTCAAGTGAACTGATGATTACGGCAAGAGAGGAAAGTCGCAAAATTATCTGCTATTATCATTTTGCTTAGTTACTCGGAGGTATATTCTAAAATAGGGTTGAAAAGCCGGCTTTTTGTATTATAATTGGTTAGAGGATTGTGTAAAACTAGTTTTGGAGGGGGGAGTCAAGAGATATATTGTTAAAAGAGAAAGGTTTATGGCTTGAAGCCGGTTCCAGTCTTTATCTTCTCTTGGACTTACTTGGAACCAACTGCAATTAACTACAAGTAGTGCCAACACAACTTATCTAATTAAACAAAACTCGAGTTAAAAGCTAACCAAGGACCGTTCTCTCCTTTCTCCGCTGCATTGCTTTATTTCTTTATAAAGAACAGTATAAAACATCCCTACATACTCAAGTAGACACCTACAACCGCAGCGGGTATAAAGAACACATCTGTGAAATCCACAAACTACTATCTGAGAATATTCCGTTAAAACTTAAACTGATTGATAGAAATTATCAATCAACACTTTTTCTTTTATTAATTGGCACATTTGATGTTTGATTAACTTACTTATATATAGTTCAACTAATTTATCTCAATTTGGCGAGCTTTAGCATCAGTACGTTTCATTTACAATTAGAAAAGTTTAACTAATTACTTTATCCTAAAACAATTATGTTTCCTCCACATAGATATTAACTTTGTTCTATATATAATTGCAAACAAGATTGTCGATGGTAGTACGCTTTAATTTTCTAATTTTTAAAAATAAGTTGATTCTCAGGGTAAATAATTTTTTACTTTATTTTAGGCTGTTGACATTTTAACCTACCTGGTCATTTTAAAGCCAGCAATAGATCAATTGTTTTAGTAATTAGATACAACACTGTGCTAGTAAAATCTAAGTATATAACCGTATGATCTACAATTTAAAAACTCAGGGTATCTTTTGAAGTCACGAGGATATAATCATGGAGATAATTCATCATAATTTATTTTTGAGGAACTAATTGTTCAGTTGTCATAAATTAAAGGTTACATGAGTTTTCGACGGAAACAGCCAAATCAAAACTTAATATACCTTACTGATTAATAATTAAACTAGAATGGTTTAGGTCTAGAATGGTAGATATATCAATTGTATTTGTTTAGGGGTATGGGGTCAGATATATTATGTTAACAGTGTTATCTAATTTTATGTTTCTTTTCTTATTTTAATTTTCTCTAGTTAACAATGAATGCAATAAATACCTAATGAATGACCGGCTAAAGCTGTGTCGGAATCTCCTTTTCCTTTTATTGGGCATGCTTATGACCAACGAATTATATATATCCAACTTTTTAATTTGGCTGCTTTCATCTATTTAACTATTTTCTACAATTGGTGCATGAAAATTCATAAATACTCCTGCAAGAGTTTGCAAACGGAATTTTATCTTTGGAGTTATGAGTGGCATGAAAACTATTTTTACTTCTGGATAATCTATTAGTGATAATCCTTTAGTATTAGGTAAGCTGGTGTATTTAGTTTTTTTTAAATTATAATTTAGTTGTTTATTATTGCTTTTACATTTATGATGTTGCAGGTGATTTAATCTAAAGTTTAGAAGTGATATTGGTTTTAATTTCATTATCATACCATTTGGTGGACATCTGCCATATTCTTTTCTACAAAGAGTTATATTAAAATAGTTAATCCAACTGTATTTTTCATTTTCTAAATTAAAATGTATTCTATTGTGGAAGAAACTGAGTTCATTTAACAAAATTACGAGAAAAAAGAACTCTTTATATATACTACGTTTTTCAATTTTCTTTCATAAATTTGAAACCTGACAAAATGAAGACTGTAAACATGGGTTATGTAAAATTCCATATAGCACTATTTGCTGAAAACTAATTAAATATTGCTGCAAGATGGCTAAAAGTATTAAAATATTACATTGTCATCGTATTCTGAGCTATTTTAGAAGTTTCATATGTCTAGCTACTTGCGAACTTAGTTAAAAAACTATTCCAAGATTTGTACTGGACAAACAAACAAGAAAGCAATCTAATAACAACGTAGTAATAAATTCATTTTTTTAAATTGTTATAAACAGGTCATCAATATGTAACGATTTATTTTAAGTTTATTATCCACCCGGTAGAATTTTTGATTTAGAAAAATTTAGGGGCGGATTCATTTTCTGGTTGATGGTTAAGAGGTATTTTTCATTATTATTTTCGGGCAGTCGCTAATTAGTTTCTTTCTTATTGGTAGTTCTTTTTGTTTTATTCTTCTTTTTCTTTTTGGTGACGACACTGGGTGATCTGGAGAGGTTAGGTGTCTGTGATCTCGTGGTGCAAGAGCACTTGTGTGGTGAGAAAAAGTTACTCTCTATAGGGACAGTCAGTGCTTAAGTTTTGTGCAGCTTAGGATAGGATCCAACGAAGCAGAACACGCGAGTGGATAAAACTGGTTGCTTGCTGAGACGCCAGTGACTGCTTCGTGGGCCACCTTAAGTCCGCTGACGACCCTTACACGTTCGACCTGATCGAGCCGCGAACGCCTGTTAAGGAAATACATAACTACAAAGTAAGATCGACCAATTTTATATTCTCTTCCCCTTCCAGAGTGGGACGGCTTGGACCCCTTCCCCCACTCCGCCGAGGGTCTTCCCTCGTCCCTCACACTACACATCCCACCTACCATTTCTGTTTTTTTTTTTATAAGTTTATATGAACCATTTATATTATTTATCATAGCCCAGATAATAAGTTCACCAGTTAATTACTATTATTATTATTCGTTAATCGAGCAGAAGACTGCTCTTAGGAGATTAATGTGAAAGGGCCCTTAGGGAGACAAAGTCAGTTCTCTAGGAAATATTTTATTTTAAATTATTATTTCATTTGTCATTCGCTTACAAGTAGGTTCATATAAGTTTAACAACTGATTGTTTGACAGAAGTATGTATATCTTTTTTTTTTGTTTGTACCCTGGGCCAAGGCAAGTGAAGGTTCCACTTGCCCAATAAAGAGTGATCACATATTAAGCTAATTCTTGTTTTATTTATTTAATTTTATTTTAAGATACACTACCTGTTATCATTCCTCTCATATCATTCATTCTCTCCCTGGATTCCCCATTCTCCAGTTTTCATTTTTGTTTTCCTCTGATCCTCTGAGTTACTCCAGTGAGTGCTCAAGTTTTAAGTTTCCTTTCTTTTGCTTTCATTGCCAGTAATCCTTTTCTTATTATTTGAATGGGGTGGCGTCCAATTTCATCTTTTATTTTAACCAAGGAAAATCAGTTGTCAGGAAACAGCAAACACTGTCCAAAACCCCGCCCACACTGCCAATCGACTGAGTTGGGCAATAACTTACTCAAATTGTAGAGCCCATAGACTTTGGGGCTACAAATATATTTAACTAAGTTTGGGGTAATGTTTTTTTTATTATTGAATCCATCACATAGTTCATAAAAATTCCACTGATGTTAGTAGATATATTATTATGATGTCGCCAAATCAGCCCATAGAGATGCCATGTTTTTGGTCATGGAAATCATTATTATATTGAAAAGTTCCATTACTTAGAGTAAAGTTTAAACAGTCTATAAATAGGACGCTGCAGTGTAGCCAGTGACTCCACTATCTTTTTAATTAAAGATCTACTTATCATTGAAGTTATTTAACAGAATTAACAAATATAAATAAATTATTTTATAATTAAAAACGTTTATTTATTAAACTATATAATTTAATGTTATAAGATAGAGATAATAGTAAACTGTCAGCCTAGGCTGTAAAGTTTTTCCTGACTTTTACCGCCTAGGCAGTAAAATCACATTTTTCTGCCTAAAATCAGTTCAGTAATGCCTCATTTTGCTGCCGCAAGTAGATAAATGATATTTTCACCTCGTTCTAACAATTTAAAAGAATCATCCCAGAAGTAAATTTCTGAAAATAGAAACTACATCAATACAAGTCACAATTTCTTCTATTGATATTTTACATTATATTTTAATTTGAACATTATTCAGGGTAAAAGTAAAGTGCATTATTAATGCCTTATAAACGTTTGCTATCCATGTGATCTTAAAAAGGATTAATGAATTTGGCAACTTTTTCTTATCGAGAGTGAATTTGGTATGTGATGGGTCTTAAATGGTGTAGGCAGCTAGAGCCTGCGCTTCTTGAGTTGTAGAGGGGGGGAGTAAGTGCCACAGCGCTCAAACGTGATTTTTTTCAGGTTTTTGCTCATATCTCCGACGCTATTGCTCTTAGGGGACATTTTTTTTTTTGAAAATTGAAGCTGATAAAATTTCAAACAAAAATGTATGAATGCATGTTTTACCTACCACCAACAGTTTTGGAGCTATAGGGTAGACAAAAAACATTATATTCACATTTTTTTAAATTTAAATTTTTTACTACACACTTCGGCAGCTTATAGCCCTAAAGAAATTGGTCTATCCTCATCATTAAAATAATTCATGAAAGGGATATGTTATTTTACATTAAATTTAATTTTTGAAAATTCTGATTTTTGTCGACCCTATAGCTTTAAAACTGTTGGTCGTAGGTAAAACATGCCTTCAAACATTTTTGTTTGAAATTTTATCAGCTTTAATTTTAAATAGAATAACATTTTCTGTGCGACGTACCGTTTTCGAGATAAACGCCGAAAACTGAAAAATGTGACCTTTTGCCCCCCCTCCCACCGCTAGCGGCGCCTGAAATCGATGGGACTTTATTAGGCGTTGTTCAGAGGATCATCCTCTACACATTCCTGAAAAAATTGGAACTACATGATTTAATGCAAGATAAAAACCTAATTTGACTGGACTATTGCTGCCATTGCCATTATGAAACATCGAAGGCTTTTTATTTTCAAAATTAATGATTTTATTTATTATATATTTATGAATAAATGACAAAGGAACAATTAGTTCTGCAAAAAAGAAATATCTATATGAGTAAATCCTCATAACTTCAAAAAGGTATCCTGTGGGTGAATTTCAATATCTGAGAATGATGTTATTGATGGTTATTTTGAATTCAAATATTTTCCCGGGTAAAAGTTCAGTGGGTCAGCTGAGCTTACGCCAGGTGACACATTATTTAGTGTAAAAGTTTAGGGCAGACATTTAGGAAAGTACCATGGTAATACCAGCTGGAAAACAAACTACCGAGAGTTTAGTCATATCCATACTCCAGCAAAACCGTTTTTGACTCAAACCAACTTTTATATGGCTATATCCTCACATTTGACTTGAGCATTGTTGTACTTTTCTATGTAATACCTATACAATAAATCAATTGCACGCTTGAAAATGACCGGAGAGACCGAAATGTCGCCATCGTAAGAAAAATATGTAAATTATTTACTCTTTAGACTTCCATAAAAATCCAACTTTATTTACGATTTAGTAATTAACCTTATCATAAAATAAAATAATAATACACGTACATTTATAAAAATGATTAAAGATTCAGGATAAAAATTATGTTAGATTTAATATTGATACGACTAAATTTAAGCCAAGTAAAATAATTCTAGCGGGAAATACATTAGCTGCGCCTTAAAGTTTAGAGTCAATAATTATATTTGCTTTTGACTTAAAAAACACACAAAACTTTCTCATTTTTCTTGTTTTTATATCCACCATAAACTGACTACACAACATTTTCAATAGATGCATATGAGTAAGTTCTACCAAATCGCTTGAAATCCAAAATGAATAAAAATATTGATATTTAACAAGATCAAATAGGATACAGTAAATATTGTTAAGCTGTCATAGAAATAATTAAAATAATTATCCGAGAAAGTTCCATTGCTGTAGCAAGTTTTGTCAAAATTGATGTTATGTCGTATAAAGTTGTTTACCTCAATGTCATGTCATGTTGACACATTTATATTAGTATACTATAGCAAAAATGAAAAATAATCAACTTTGTGTTGTTTTTAAGGATGTGGTCGAAACAGACCGAGTATTCTGTCATATGGTGACAGATCCTAAACCAATTTAAAAACTCTGTGTTTGATATTTATTTATTATTTTGCTATCTTATATTATTTTATTGTTCATATGTAAATATTAAATTACCCTCGGGTATATTTGTTTTTCTTTCATCTTGTTTTTTGACAATGCCCAAGAGACTGTATACAAAACAAATACACCTATTAAGGATCATTCATAAATCCTTTATGTGTATTTGACACATTTAATTTTTTTTTTTTTTTTTTTTCCGTTATTCGTGCCGACTGTAGCCTAATGTTTTTTATAGGCTAATAAATATTTATTTCTTCAAAAGATAATTTCTAAGATATATAGATAGATTCGACCCCCCAGAATAAAAACAATCGTAAATCTTCCAAATTTTTTAATAATTGGATGATTTTTTTTAGGAAAAATTAAGTTTATAATTCTTAAATATTACCTACTAAAAAAAAAAAAAAAAAAAAAAAACCAAAAAAAAAACGAATTGTTCTAAAATTTTATATTAATCAATAAGTAGTGGCTTGATTAAAAATATTTAATTTACTTATTTAGATTTCCTATATTGATTTTGTATTAATAATACCCTCTTTAATTAATTTTTGTGTTGTTGGATTTCACGATCAATACCGAATATTATTTTATTTTATTATCTGTGTCAATACCCCTTTACTTTTTGAAAAATAAATAAAATTGCTTTTCCAACCTTTTTTTTTTATATCGATATAAAATTCTAATATATTTTTATTGAAAACAGAACTATTAAATTAGAAATATGTATCTATTAATATGACATACTAAAAAGAACACATTAAATAATGGAGCACGGTTCGATGGAATCCAATAATAAATTCATTCAAATTAAAAAATAAAAATGCAGCCACAAAGAATACCTATTATTATTATTATAGTGCTACCTGGTTCCTGATTCTGTAAAATCCAAATTGCAGTTCCGGCAGTTGAAAAACAATGCCGATGTTACCCTTTAGCCCATTCAAAATGTTTTTAGACTTCATGACAGTAACACACTTTTTGGACTCCAGGGGACTTTAAAACTTGTAAATAATCAGTCTTATGTCATACATATATCACTAAAAAAGTAAAAAATAAATAAAAAAGCAACAATATTTTATCGTTTAAACATAATAAATCTAAACATTTTTTTTTTTTTTTTTTTTTTTTTTTTATCAACGAAATCCAAGTAACATAGATAAATTAACAAATTTAATAAAGAAAATATGGCTAAGCCAATTAACAAAAAAAAATCTTTTTATCAGATTCGTTGAAACAATGATTAGCTTAATTTGATACTTCACCGTTTCACGCATCATAAAAATACCTCTGTAGGAGAGTTTAGTGTGAGCTCTTATACTTTTTCTTTTTTATATACTGTTCTGTACACATCCTTTTTTATTTACACATATAATCTTGGTTTTTATTTTTTTATTTTTTTTTTCAAGGGTTTATCGAGTAAAAAAAGACTATGTTTATTACTTTTATTTTTATTAATTATAAGATACAGTAAAATGGTGAAGGGAGCACAAATCAACAAATATATTCCTAATATCGGTAAATTATTGTAACTAAAAAAGTAACAGGAAAATAATTTTTTATTCTAATAAAAAAGCAGTAAAATAATTATCAGAAGCAGGTAATAAGAGAGGATGTATAAAAAAAAAAATCCCCAAATAATCTTTTCCATCTACAACGTCAACAAGTAAAGATTATTATATCCTGACGGAGTTACACCAATGCGCTCTGAAGTGAATTTGGTGTAATAAAAAATGACCATGCAAATCAATGTGCCGGGGACCTCATAATATCTTGAATCGTAGATAGTCATGCAGATGTAGCAAATGAAAATTGTGCACCACTGCTACTCTGAATCCCACCCTAGGTACAAGTGTTAGTCTTTGCTTGTTTATTTTTGACATAATATTATCATAGGCATCTTTTCAACAAAAACTGAGAAAAGCCACATAGTGTTAAAAGCAATCAACTCTTTTCTTTTTATTTACTGTTACTGCTTAATGTTAATAGCGATGTAATGTCTTAAAGCCAGTCAAGGATATCCAGGCCCTTTGTACACAGGATATCTATAATTTCATAACAGTATAAAGACGTTATCCTAATAACTCAAGCAACTCTTTAAGTAAAAGAAATAACTGATTATGTATTAGATACTGCTTAAAAAAAATATAAATGATTGTCTAAGGAACAAAGCAAGTAATTTACAGGGGCCAGGTAGTTGAAAGGAAAAAATAATATATGTATTCTAGCAAAACATTAGGTAAATAATGTATAATTATTTACCTCTGTATCATTACATATGGGTGATGTTTATGAAATCGTATAGTCGTTGTAAAATAATGAAAGATGGCTTATACTAATGAGATTCCATATTTTTTATTGGTATACATAGATAATAAACTATATACTTTTGTTTTACTAATAATTCACGTGAATGAACAATATTATTCACCTTCTATATTAGCTATTTAATTAAACTTAAAATAAAAAACTAATGCTAATCATTAGTGTAACACGAGTGAATAAACAATATTTATCGTTTTCTGATTTGGTGTATAAATGCGTAGAGAGTTTTGGAGTTCCTAATCTGGAGCAAGCAACATATAGTTGACCATGCCAAAAACATGTACCTATTTTAATTTTTAATTACCTAACACTTATTGCCCTGCATTTCCATTTTACCCCCCTCTTATATAAAATATATCAAAAGTGTACATAGGTGTATTTTAGATAGCCTTTGAACCCAAAATAAACTAATGTACACAAATTATTTATTTAGTTATTAATCGAGTTGCTCGCATTCTATTAATAAGTGAAGATGTTGACGCAGTGCTACCCCAACTTGCAGATTATTTTTACGTTCTTTAGAAGTAAGAGAAGAATACCCATGAGCAAACACAGGAATTTTTGCCAACTGAGACTATCTAAGATAAATTACACCAGGCTAAACTCCAAAAATATAATCTAAAATAAATTGTAGCTCATATTTTGTTGCCTCTTTTCTGCTTTCATCTAAAGATCAAACATTTCTGTGTACTATTTTTGTATAAAGATGCAATTTTAAGTGTTTCATTTATTTTTTGTTACGATTTCATTCACTGCCTTTTTTTTACCTAGAACGAAATAATATAAATGCAGGATTTTTTCAACCTCAGATGGAAAAAGTATACTTTTCTCAAAAAATTAAAGAAAAAGCTTATTACGGGGAAGAAATTTATAACAATAAAGCAAGTCTGGTCTGATTGAGATGACACCTGTTATCATGCCTCAACTCTTCTTATTAAAATCTCTCTTGGACGAGAAATTGTTGTCCTTTAATAAAAATTCAAAGAATATTTCCTTCTTTCATGGGCTGTTTGCTTGCTTTTTCGAGTGGATATTATTTCCTCTTTGTGGCCACGTCTTTTTTTATTATGGGGTCATAATTCATTGAGGCATTGGGGGAGGACATTTTCAAGCTACTTAAATAAATATTTCTGCACCACTATTTTTTATTAATATTAGAAACTTTTTAGAGGAAAAACTCTGTACTTTTTTGTTCTTTTTGAACTTTTACATTTTAGAACCCTCCAATGTTCTATCTGCCATTAGTTTTCTTGCTTAGATCAACGTTGCACTGATATTAGCTAATTGATAATAAATATAGGGTCATACATTTGGTTGAAGTAGTCTTATGTGAGGGTTTAATCTAAAATAGACGTAACATTACGCCTCATAAAATAGACGTTCTGCGACTCTTGTGATATTCTAAAACTTTATTATACGAAGAACGAATAATTGCTTTGAAATAATTAATTTCAGTATATTTAACCCGTAACTGGTGAGGTGCTTTTTGGAACGAAGTTCCTTATTGCATGTTCTGGAGCCCGGTAGTGAATTCGAAAAAAAGACTAAAACCACCGTCACGAAATCTACCGATGATAATAACTTGAGTAAAGATGACCGAGTTAGTTAAATTTGGTACACATGTTCATTTTATTAATGCGTAGGCTCGCTAAATTTATTAAAGCGGACCTAAACGATTAAAATAAAGAAAACAACTTTTTACCGATATCTTACGTTCTAAAGTCTAAAGTAACGATTTAAATAAAACTATACATCACCTACAGTACTATTGAAACAGGCATGTAAAATTTCAACCTGATACATGCAGAAGTTTTTGTGAGTTAGTGATTTCTATTTTTTTATTATAATAATTAATTAAGTAATGTGCCGACGGAGTCTGAGAGGACTGTTCTTTTTCGTCTCTACAACCATCTGCTTTAACTATAAAATCATCATTAACATTTTTCTTAATATGCGATACATTATTTATTGAAAGACGCTCGCTTCAAAGATAATAAATAGCTTTTCATTTAATGTTGCCTTAAATCCGCTATTACAAATAGATAGTTACTTTTAATTTTGTATCTTTTCTAACTCCACCATGTATAAGTAGTTAGTATCGTATACTAATTTTGGAACTGTGATTTTATAATAAAACAAAATTGATTTTATAATTTATATTTTGAAAAGCGTAAAAACTTCGTTCCTACCGGGTGTCCCGCGACACCACACGTATTTTTTTATTATTATTATTTATTATTATTACAATTTATAGAAAAAAGTATTAAAGTTCTTTAAAGTGCCATAGGAAGATATTGATTTATTGACAAAATTAAACTTAATGACATTTTCAAATAACACGTCACTTGCATTGCTTACAAGAACAAATAACATTCTTAATAACTTTCGCACATTAATTTATCATTATCTTTCATATCAATATTTGTAGTAGATAGACACAAAGCATAAAATTTAGTATATAAGACATTATTAGTTTTAATCATTAATGCCTCGTTCNATTATTAAATTATCTATATTATTTATGTTTAATATCGTCTAAAGTACAATTGATACAGGCATGTGAAGATTCAAATTGATATAAGCAGAAGTTATGATGAAGTGAAGTGATATATTTTATAATATTTTAAATGGAGTCTGGCCGAGGCACTCTGAGGGAACAATACTACAATCACCCTCTTTAAGTTATCAACTCATCATGATTAACTATTTTCTTAATATTCAATAAATATTTATTGCAGGACGCTCACTTCAATGACAATAAAGCATTTCTTTTAATATTTCCTTAACTCTGCTAAGTACAAATAGTTAGTGAATTTTATCTCTTTTCTCACTCCTCTATGTATAATTAGTTAGCATCATATACTAAGCAGTGTGATTATATAATTTATATTTAATGAAAAGCGTAAGGAACTTAGTTCCTACTGGGTGTCCCGTGACACTGTCCGTATTTTTCTTTTTTTCTAAGTCTATAGGGATGATAATTAAAAAATAAATTTGAATAAACAAAGTATATATTTGTTTTCTTAAAATGATTAATTTTAAAGAAGAATTTAATTTGTAAGTTAATAGTTCACAATCACAAGGAAAATAAAGGTTATCAAGTGAAAAACAATAAATATTATTCTGATCAGGAATGTCATGCCGTGTTTGCAACTGCAATAAGCTACACTCACACAGATTGTATAATAAATATACCCTTTGGCATGTCCGCCTTTAACAGGTTTTTGCATCAAGGATTATTATTACGACAGTATGTGTATTCTATATTATGTCTCTAACAAATATGGAAACTCATTTTAATCATAAACTTTGAGATTAAATTTTGGTTGGATTATACCAAATGAACGACTAAATTTGTAAAAATTTTAGTTGGACAGATATTTTAATAAACCTTATATTGCTGTAATATCCTTGTTCCTTTTATTAAATTGGTACTGAGATTTTCTAATTGTTGCTATATGAGAAAAAAACGTTATCTGGTAAGATGCAGTGATGGATCCCGGATCACCTATGCAGATTTTTCTTCATTCCAGAAATAATAGTATTTATTCTGCAACAACCTAGTAATGAGGGAACTTACACGGCAACTTGTTCAGGAGCAATGAGGATTGATCTGATTCCCTTTTTAGCTAACTGGTCAACAACCTTAATACCTTCAATGACAAAATATCAAGAATCCAAACTGGCTTTACATCGATTTCCACTTGATTATAATACCCTTAATTTAAAATACGAGAACCATCAAGATTCGAAAAATAAACTTCATTTAAGGCAAGCTGGTGCTATCACGACTCAATATATCTTATTGCATCCTCAGAATTGGCCTTCCAGAACATGACATTATTATTTTATTGTTTGTGAAACCATCCATTGGTATTTCCTCAATAGGAAAACTTGTTGCAACTTAAAAAGCCCACTTTAAGGGGTGTCGCAGATCTTCAAGCATCTCAGGCTTTGCTGTAGCCTTCGCCCCTGGATACCCTTCAAACACTTTTTTTCCACTCTGTCTTGGCCCATTCTTCAAAGGTGTCCTTTCCACCTCAATTTTCCACTCTTTAATTCAGCCATGTGAGTATCACCATAAAACTCTTTTAGTGATCTGTTGTTCCTCACTCTCCATTCACCATTATTCCATATAGATCCATAGATTTTCCTTACAACTTATCGCTCACTAGTTTTCACACTCCCTAGCTATCTGCTTGAAGTCTCTATTAATCTGCCTATAGTAGAAGTAGCAGTAGTAGTCTAGTACTTCCTACTAAAACGGGTAGGACGAACCACTTGTAAATTATACACTCGAACCTTGGAATTAGGCCATCACTTAGGCCCTTTTTACGCCCCGTGTTAGAGAGTTCCAGCCTCTTCACATTTCATCATACTTTTGAACATTGTAATGCCGAAGCGAGTATGATGTGATCAATAGTGGGCCAAATAAATCAGAGTGCCCCGGCGAGGAATCGAACCCCATCTCGTTCCACTCATGATTCAGTTATGGCCGAGCAGACGTGGTTTAACCCACACGGTCACGCTGGCTCTCT
>KZ652472.1:92024-102907 GCA_001010745.2 Gerris buenoi | reverse complement strand
GATATGCTTTTTTAAATGTTGCATTCCGTATTGGTTTATTACTGATAAAAAACATTGTGACCCCCCGGGGGATCGAACCCGGGACTTTTGAGATCGAAGACAAGAAATCACAATTACATAATGGGTATACTTACTCATCTACAAAACCCTAAAAAGTACTTGGACGTAAGTACTTCCCTGTGATTTTTTATTATTCCTGGGAATCGATTCCCCAGGGTACCAAAAAAGCTGGCTTTCATGTAGGCTACATACAATTTTCATTAATACATAGAGCATTTTCGGAGTAATTTCCTACATTATATGGTAGACTTAAAATTGAAAATGTAGCACCAACATTTCCGAAAGTCCGTTGATCGGGACTAAAACCCAAAAGAAAAAAAAAAACTGTAAGTAATATTATAACATAATGAATCACTGAGACTTAGAAAATGTATTCAATATGGGGGCAACTTAGTTAAATTAAGATAATGAAGAGGGGAATTTTAAGTTAGGCTTAGTTAAGGTATTGGTTAGAGCTAAGCTTGAGAAGATGGACGATGCAAGTTTATATCTTTAAGGGGCATTAGGTGCGAAAAGGGCTGTTCGTTTCGGTGGGCTGTACTTTGCATGAATATTGTTTGAAGAGAAAAGAGGCAGTAAATATGGGCTTTCTTATCTAAGGCTCCATATGGTCTTTATATATATAAGAAAAGAGCCCGTGTAGAGGCCAGAGGCTATTGAATCGCTTTTATTACGCCTTTGATTCGCCAATCCTTCCTTCATATCTGCTTTACCAGGCTTGGTCCGTATCTTTCTCCTTCATTGCAGACATTTAGAGAGCTCTACAGACTTACACCCCTAGAACCCTCTTACGTTATAAAATAAACACTTTATCTGAAAACCTTACAATATCCGGAGCCCAGTTATTGAATATTTAGAAAGGAAATTTATTATACCGGTCCGAATAAAGTCGTGTAACTTAATATCTATGTTAAGCTCTTTATATTCCTCCTCCTCCGGATGCTTTCAATTACCGTTTGAGTTGTAAAGATTACAATTTGCTCAGAATGTAAATGAATGTTATGTTAAACAGTCTATAATTTGAGATAAAATTACCTTGTATAACAGCTATATTAATAAATTAATCAATTGTTTTAATGCTTTAAACCCTTAGGCTATATCATTACATACTATTTAAGCGCATCAGTCATTAATTGGATATTAGCCAAATGCCTCATGCACTCGGCGTCTCTGAATATGAATTAATAAGCCTAGCTTATCTACAACGTAGGGGTTGATTTCGCGCTCTCGCTTGCTATCCCTCTGTTTCAGCTTATATTGAGGCAGAAGACTTCTTCACCATTCTTGGGCTACGGGTGGCCTTAAGGCAGTAAATGTATTTGTTTGTTTTGCTACAGCAGCAACGTATACTTGCAATAAATTAGCGTGTAAAAATCTTTGTTCCACTATTCTGGCATCCCAATCCTTTAGTCTAAAACCTATCCTCTCCAACCCTTCCACAAACTTCTTGGAATACTTAAAATGACTTTACGTAGTTTAAAACTCGCAATTTTTGTAAAGATATTTTGTTGTGTGTTTATTGGATTGAGAGGAGTAATTTGTATCAAATAGGTCATTAGTTAGGTTTTGAGAATGTTGGTCTCAGTTCTCTTTTCCACTTTATTCTTTGGTATCAAGGCAATCTATGCTAAAATACACCACCCTCCGATAAATTATCGGCTACTCTTTCAGCACCGGCGGTTAGTATAAAGGGAGCAGCCCCAACCATGTTATCGTTTTGAAAACATCTCAAGGGACAACTGTTTTTAAGCGAAACAGATGTAGGAGGAAAAAGTAAAAAGAGAAGGAAAAAATAGGTGAAGCTTAAAGACGAAAGTAGGTTTTAGATAAATAAGAAGGCCCATGGTCGATGGAAGAGTTGCACGGATGCCCCCAGCGGATAGAGGAAGCCATATTTCAGCTCGGGCCATTTGTGCCTCCGAGTCAGGTTACAGATTGTTCAGGGAGGTTTCAGAGGTAAACACAATGTTACCTCTCTCTCTTTTAGTCTGACTCTCTGTTACACAGGGCTCCCAGCCACGCTTATTAATAATTCCCTGGAGGGATACCCGTGCAGTTTGTCCCCATCGATTCCGGTCCCTTCAAAGCTACCCTTGCATTTGTTTCCTCCCTAAACTCCTTATTCCTACCTTTTCCTATCCAAAGCAGGACGGATACAGGTAAAATACCTTTCGTATATATCGTAAAAGTAATGTAGGCAGAGGATATGTCCCTTACCTGTCTGAACATAGGATAGGGGTTTCAACGCATTACTTGTTTAGCCTAAATTACCACCTCAGTTTGACGGGGATAAAAATTGTTAGACCTTTTCTTCACAGCATATTTGTTTGACTACTATTCCTAAGTTAAAGATATCAGTTAGTTTTGGGAAGGATGGTACTTCAATGAGTCATAAATTATTATATCAGTTTAGTGACTGCCACGTAAATGTTTGCCATAGGAACAACGGGCGTGTTCATTACTTCATAATATTAATAAACCATGGCATTTTGATATCAAGGCAACCAGGGCCGGCCCAAGGGGTTGGGGGAGGCGGGTTAAGCAAACCCAAACGCCGTGGTGTGATGGGAGGGGGTGCCAAAAAATGATCAGTAGAAGCAAATTTGGCAACCAATTAAGATTGCCCACCATTTTGCCCAATTGAGAATGCCACCTTCGATCTCTAGAGATGGCCTTGAATGCAAGCAACTTGTAAATAAGTTATAGGGAATGTGATGCAATTTTTTTTTAAAAAGTTCAATTTAATCGTTTTATTGTTTCGTAACCCCTTCCCTATTTGACCCAATATTCCGACTAGTTCAATATTGTTTTTGAGTTTTCAATATAATTGGTCAGCTTCAGGCCCGAGAAAGAATTGATGGTTTTGAATCTGATAATTCATCGGTATCTGTGTGTGATATTTCGAATCCCAGAAAGGCGAGATATGTTTCACTCTGGTTATCACATCTAATGGATGTCCATCTAACAGTAATAATTTTTGTTGTTTTATTCAGGATGTTAAAAAAACGCTTAAACTGAACAGTGGATTTAATAATTTAAGTTAAAATACTATATATTTTTTAAAACTTTATTTTTAGAATATAAATATAGAGAAAAAGAGGTAAACGGTTTAAGTAAATTATTTAGAGAGTGGTTGTATGTTATAGGTAGACGCTGACAGGACGTACCAGGTAACTTGGTTTAGAGAAGCTCCGTACTATTAGACTTGGTAATGCGCCCTCTCACTGCGCCCACCACGTTTCGCTCTTAGCATAACACCCAAGGCCCTGTATATCAACATCAAAGCAAGCCACCCTCCAACTAACAATAGCACCCCTTTAGGCTTTCAAATCGAGTCACCCTTGAAATGAAGTACGGCTATTTCAGCTCATCCCTTTAAGCACACAATAGCTCTCTAAGACTACAGTGCTCAAGCGTTTAACATTTTATTTATTACCTTTTAACTAACGCAGTATTATATTTAAAAAAGAAGTATTATATAAATAAAATAATTTAAAAATTTTATTGGTCAAAAAGTGTCGCCTTCAAATCCCTGTGAACATAATGAAATTAGTTCTATGTATTGAGACACCGTTTGGATTCAATTCGTATATGTATTATGTATTTGATATAAACACAAGACTGAACCTCAATTCTGACAAATGCGGCCCTTTATATACCTCGAGCCGCAGGTTGTAAATAAAATAATAAATAAAATACTAATTAATTATCGCATTCACGACACTCCGCCGATGAATGCTCATTCGTAATCTCGGTCTGAGTAACATTTTCTCAGTAAACGTCGGGTGCGTGCTGGTCATCGTGGCAGTAAATATATCATCAAGGTAGTCGGTGTCTCGTTCAGTCATAGTGACGTTCAGGAGTTCTTGGCGGTTTTCTGGTCCTGATTCGAGCGAGACTAATTTGCCTACTGCTCGTATTACTTCATTTCCTGTCGCTAAACGGATTTTCGCCTTTCTAACGAGTCCGTCTCTTGTCGAAGGGATAAGTTGTTCAACGATTCGAATTTTCCAATTAAAGCGTTTATTCTCCTCGTCAAGGAGGACCACCTCCCTCGCTTGCAGTTTTCTTACCATTGCTCTCCTGTTTCAGATGGAACAGGTACAAAGAACTCCTGTTCACGAAGCTCTCGGTGTAGTAAATACCCACTCTATGTTTGCTGTGTTCACTCTGTTTGTCAAGAATGTCGTCATTATCTAAAATCTCGTTATCGTTTATCATGAAGGTTGTTTCCGAATAAAATGGATTTATATTGTTTGAAAGTATCAAGTCAGGTACTGTCCGTCTAGCAATATTAACTCCAGCAAGCGTCAGTTTTGTCGTCTACAAACAATCTTGTATGAGTTTTCCCTGGTAATGACATAGGAAGTTTAGTTTTATAGTTTACTTATGAATTTTGGATTCTTCGTAAACATCTTATTATATCCCTTTCATCTAAACCTAGTCCAAATTTATTTTGAAATTCATTTTTACTGGTCTAATATTACTTTGCTTTTGTAAGTTTCATCGCACACCTATAACCCCAATTTTGAACCACTTCCCTTATTTCAATCTTTCTCAAATTTTGCGCATAGAAACAATTAAGGTGAAGAATACAGAAAAAAAAGTTGGTCATAAATTACTTTGCTTTGTATATATTTCATCGCACACCTTTATCCCAATTCTGAACTCCTTCCCTTCTTTTGATCTTTCCCAAATTTTGCACATAGAAACAATTAAGGTGAAGAATACAGAAAAACACATTTGTTGAAAATAAGACCATTTTAAAAAAAAAAATGGTAATTCTATATTAATTCTTCTTATTGTTTTTAGATGTCATCTAGATCAATCGAATATTCTAATAAAATGTATACATTTTTCCCACTGTATCTTACTATCGTTCAGCTCTGCAGCTATCATACATTGTAGTCCACTACATAAAGTCTGGGTTCTATTGCTATTCTTTTTTTTTTACTAATAATTTCATAAAAGTAGCCGTTCCCTATTAACAAATCAATACCGACATTCGCTCTTGGACAACTACTTGAATTTGAATATTTGTATTTTTTTGGGTCAAACTCTAGAACGGTGTTTTATTGATTTGCAATGAAAGCAAGGTTCCGTGGTTTTACAATATTTTATATAATGTGATTGGATCTTAAACAGTTTAGACAGCAACCTTTTAATTTACTTTTGGAACGGAGTTCCTTATGGCACGTTCTGGGCCCGGGAGTGAATCCGAAAAAATATTGGAAATCTTAGTTTATTTGTTGTTTTTATTTTTACTCTTCACTCACTGTGTGGTTTGTTTATTTTGAATTATTGTGTCACTTGACAATATGTTTTCTTTAAAAAGGAGTTTGGATTTACAATGTTTTAAAATAGATGAATTACTTTTAAGTTAATTAATATTATGTGTTGATTTGTATATTATCCAATAGGTTATGGGCCCAGCACGCTTCCACTGCGAACTACAACCTTCTGCTAGAACAGGTGTACTAAGTTCGTCACAGAAATAAGACACATCATTGTCTTCAAATCTTTTAGGTAGATGAATTTCTCTTCTTTGCCTATCTTGAGCAATACTTTTTTCTCTTAATAATTGATCATCTTCATCTTCTCTTTCTTCTGGTATGTCCTCTTCAATTTCAACTTGATTGTACACATTTTCCTCTAAATTAATTGTATCTAATTTTTCTTCATTATTTACATTATCTTCTATATTTACAGGTATATTTACATTCAAAACTTCCTTTTCAACATCATCATCCTGTTCATATAACTTATTATTATTTACATTATTATTCATTAAAATATCATAAAGGTCTAATCCATTCTCTCTGTAATATGGTTAAGGAATAACTTTTACATCTCGCGATATTCTGATTCTTTTTTCAAAAGGCATCCATATCCTAAAGGCCTTAGATATTTCGGAGTATCCTACAAAAACGTCTTCTGTAGCTCTTTGGTCAAATTTTCCTCTTTTTGGATTACTATTTATAACGAATGCTTTTGACCCATAAATATGAAAGTGTCTCGCCGACGGAGTTCGGCCTACCCAAATTTGGAATGGTGATTCACTACTTAATGATTTTGAAGGACATCTATTACGAATATAATTAGCGGTATTCACTGCTTCTGCCCACAATGATGGCGGTGCTCCTGAGTCTATTAGTAGACACCTGGCCATGTCTAACAAAGTTCTGTTCTTCCTCTCCACTAGTCCATTCTGTTGGGNTTACATATAAGAAAACCGGAAATAAATTAATTGGATTTTCTGATGCCAATTGGGGGAGTTGTTCAATCGACAGAAGATCATACACGGGTTACTGCTTTACCTATGCAGGTGGAATCATAAGCTGGGAAGCAAGAAAACAGAGAACCGTGGCACTCTCGTCAGCTGAGAGTGAGTACATGTCACTTACTGAAGCTGCAAAAGAAGCTGTTCATCTCAAGAGTCTAGCTAATGACATGGGAGTACATCACGATAATATACTAATATACAACGACAATCAAGCAGCTCAGAACTTAGCCATCAACCCCGTTATAAGCTCCAAATCTAAGCATATATCGATCAAGCAGCACTTTATTAGAGAAGTGATACAGAGTGGAGAAGTACGGCTTGAGTTTCAGAGGACAGAAGACATGCCTGCTGATATCTTCACCAAACCTCTAGCCGGACCAAGACTCACTCCCCTCCGCAAATTGCTGGGAGTGGAACCAAACAGCTCGTGAGGGGGAGTATTGGAAATCTTAGTTTATTTGTTGTTATTATTTTTACTCACCAACACTGCCATGAAGTGATAAAGATTGCTTAATTTATTAAAGCGGACCAAAACGATTAAAATAAAGAAAACATCATTTTTACCGATATATTACGTTCTAACGTAACGATTTAAATGAAACTTTGTATACATCACCTATAGTACAATTGAAACAAGCAGGATTTTTTGTGTATTAATGATTTATATTTTTTATTTTAATATTTAATTGGAGGAATATACCGACGGGGTACAAGAGGACTATTCTTTTTCGTTCTACAACCATCTACTTTAACTATAAATTTATGATTAACGTTTTTCTCAATATACAATACATTATTTATTGAAAGAATCTCCCTTCAAAGATAATAAAAAGCTTTTTATTTAATTTTGCCTTAACTCCGCTAGTACAAATTGTTGGTTTCTTTTAATTATTTTGTCTCTTTTCTAACTCATCCATGTATAATTAGTTATTACTGTGATTTTATAATTTATATTTAATTAAAAGCGTAAGGAACTTCGTTCCTACCGGGTGTCCCACGACACCACACATATTTTTTTCAATCTTCAATAGTAGTCATTACAATGCACTCATCAGTATAATGATTTTATTTAATGATTAGTATAATGATTTTAATTAACTTTCACTGAAGTTCCTGCGATATTAACGTCTCAGCACTAAAAGGATTTGCTTTTGATCTAAATTTTAAGTATTGTTATTTTTTTATCTTCTGTAAAATCTTCGAATTTGACAGAAATTTTCGCTTTGACATTTTTCTATTGATTTAGTTATGTAAGGGTTCTTAGCCTACAAATAATTATTACTCAACGTGTCAAAGATACAAGAGATTATTTTATCTGCCATTGTCGCTAATTGCTGGATTCCGTCGCAGCTTACCGATAAAATAGCCTGGACGTGCTGAAGTAGCCACTGGATCCACAGGGACTTGACTAAATCTTCTGAAACGTGAAGGGTGGCTAGACTTTTCATCTCTCTTAAAAGATGGCTCGGTTTCTTATCACCAAGTTGGACTTCTGTTAAAAGCTGGCGTAACCTTTTATCCTCGCTGTCGGTGAAGGCTGAAATCAAACGCTTTTTCAGGGGTTCGTATTGGTTTTTACCATGTGGGTCGTTCACTACGTCGCTCACCTGCTGGAGAACGTCGCTGTCAAGCGATGACACAACGTAATGAAACTTCGACAGATCCACTGTTATTCCTGCGATAGTGAAGGAAGATTCTGCTTGCATAAATCACAGGTGGGGTTTGGCCCGAAAGAACGGCGGCAATTTAACTACGATTCGCGCGATGTCGGGATGAGTAACGGACGCGAACTGAACTTGATCCTTTTGATCTTTACTAGTTGTGACTCTCATTTATGATCATGTCGGGGTGTCACCAGTTGTAAGGGTTCTTAGCCTACAAATAATTAAAACGCAACGTATCAATGATGCAAGAGCAACTGAAATGTATTATTATCAATATTTACAAATGTTAATTATTTCACTTGTCAAAGTGACATCGTGTTACTACAGTCTATAAGATTAGAGTTGGCACACTCGAAGGCGGGAAACAACAAATGTGGAGGTAGTTTTGGGGTTATAAAAAGGGAAAATCGGTGTTGCCATGTTATATTTTTTTGTGGAACAGGGGTAGAGTAGAGCATTTTTTTTCTGAAGTTGCATTCAACATGGAGGACCAATAAAATCGTTTCCCTCAAAATTTTCCCGCCATTTGATTGTGCCAACTCTAATCTTATAGACTGTACAGTTATAAATTCAACTTTTTCTCGGGAGCTGACTGTATTGTTTATTTTTGTTCGAGGCCTTAGACCAAGTATACATAGACATGCCACGTCAATCACTCAGTGAGACCAATATCTTTCCTGGCCTATGACGTCACGAACAGGCAAAAACTTCCAGTTTGACATAATAAGATAAACAAAGAATAATTAAAAAAACAAGCGCACCAAACAAAACTCTGATGTTGACAGTAGAAAGACTCCGGGTGACGTCACCAGAGGGCAAAACATGTTGGTCTCAGGGTTGTATTAAGGCAGATAAAGGGAATGGCGAGTCTAGGTATATACATGGTCTAAATTCGAGGCTCGTATAGTGTCAATTTATCGGTGTCACTTTCATCCTCTATTTTAAGTAAAATAGAGAACGGAAATTTCGATAGAACCAAGGGAACTAACCACTTTTGGTTTGGGTCTTTTTTTAAGGCCTCTATGGATCTTGTTATATTTTTGATCTCATCTATAGTTGATCATAAGGTTTGATGTTTGCGCCGAACTTGGCATAAGCGTTTGTAATTGATTATTAAGGGAGTTTATTATTAGATTTGTATTGCCAAATCTCTATTTTATAATATCTATAGCAATGATGTAATTTGGGTTTCAGAGAGCTAGCCCTGATATTGCTTGGGTAACCGAACCAGTCAGTTGCGTTTTTAAATAATTAACTTTTTCGATTTTGTTAAGGTTGTTGTTGAATGAATTGCCGAATCGAAACTATCCCAAAATTCTAGCCATTTAAATAAATCTCAATCGAATTTCCTAATCGTTAATTGTTCTAATTTTACATGTTGAGTATGATTTTGATTATTTTTTCCAGTTTTTTCATTTGTATTGTTTTGTTCGGTTTCTGTCAATGTCATCCGTTTGATTTTTAATTCAATTTGCATGTCATCATAATCTAAAAGTATGTTCGCTTCCTCGTTAATTACAGTTAGGAGTTTCTTCAAATCTTCCTCAGTCGCCGAAAAATCCCTAGTTTCTTTTCTAATTTCTACGTATATTTCGTAATATTTTGTTAATTTCTCCTTGATTTCTTATAATTTCTTTACGTCGAAAGTATCCCCATCTAAAATTTGTTTAGGATAGCGACTCCTAGAATTCATCCAGATTCCTAGTGTTTATCCAGCATCTATTGTAACTTCATCACCAATTGATATTAGGATCGATAGGTTGTTCCATAAGTGAAGTGGCGACTTACTGGTTTCTTATGTCAATTAAGAGGATTATGTAGCTGATCTAGCGACACACTTACCCCGTGTAATCCATTAGAAAAAATATAGTTGAATAACCCCTTTGGAAGGGGCTAGGCCTATTAGGAAACAATATTTTATTATTTTAGGCCACGGTTTTTTTTAATAGATATTCATAATTCTTTATGTTTTTTGGCATCTTATCAATTATTTTATCTATACCTACGAGTGCTTTGTCTATATATATAATAGATGTTCATAAATATTGTTATAATTTTTATGATATTATAAATTAATTACAAGACACTTCCTCGATATACTAAACAACTTTTGTATTTACTATAATAAAGCTTAACTTTATATTTACCTTTGAATTATTTGTTACCTAATTTCGTTACCTCAATTATTATTATAATAGAGGAAAAAAAAAAAATCTCAACCACTCAATGTCAAATATATTTTGAGCCAAAATATATATTAAATTTTGATATTATACAGCTTCTATATCAGGTTATATGCAAATATTTTGTATAAAATAATTGAAATATTATGCATTTTCATAATAATTTGTATGTATAGGTAAATATTATTATATACGAAAAAAAGTTATACTTTTAAGTAAATAAGAAAATAAAATATTTTTCTAAATCCTGAATTCTGATGTAATCGACTGTTTGGCCGAATAGAGTATACGGTGTATATTCAAATGTAATTTGAAACTCAAATAATAAAATGTATGACCAAGCAAGCAAAGAGTCAAATTACTCTCCATGTTCTAAACATACCGGAGGGTCAAGTGTGCAAATATTAGTTTATTCTGATATAATTAATCTGAATATAAGAGCGTAATATATTTGCATCATAGGTAATTATATTAAGGATTAATACAGCTAGGGTTTTCAATATTTATATAAATATATTTTTCCTTTATGTATTGTTATTGAGTGAAATGTTAATTGAAGCCACCTGAATGAGTTCTTTCTTTAATAATTACAATTTCATCACCTATTATACAGGTAAATATATTTATGTAGACGAAGAGCAAAAGAATTTTTTTGATAAATAAAATAATTAAAAATTAATTATGTTCTTATGA
>KZ652472.1:67551-77940 GCA_001010745.2 Gerris buenoi | reverse complement strand
TGAGAAACTCCTTCATGCCTAAGAATCTTACGAACTGCTTTGTTGTCGAACTCACCTCCTATATTACACCTTTTATATTATGACCAGCAGTCTTAGGGCTAACATTTATTTCAGCTTCTTAGCTAATTCAGATTTTTCTTTAAGGAAAAACACAAACCGAAACCGACTGTAGCCCCCCCCCCCCTTTCCTAGCCTAAGGATAGAGGGAAAAACATAACTCTACAATCAAAAACAAATATACATATAGGTATAATATAAGATATATTTAATAACTAATAATAATAATTAATTATTCATAAATTATTCAACTATTCATTTAAATGAACAGTTCCACATCTTCCTAGGCCCAATTGTTAACCCAGACTGACCGCTCTCTCTATTCCCAGGTCAGCTGAGCTGCAAGCCTAGAGGTGCTAGAATGCTAGCTTGCAATTCAGTTGACCAGTGACCTACTTACTAACAAACACTATAACAACCAAAAACACTATAATAAAATAATTAAATTAAAACAAAAGCAGTCCATATCTGCACACTACACGACTATAATCGTCTTTGAACAGCACGAAATACCGATAACCCGACATCGATTTAGTTTCGAACGGACCATACACTACACACCTGCCGCAACCGTTTCACCTGGTTTCTAAGCTCTAGTTCTAGCACTAAAAGAACGTCTATGTGGTTTTCCATAAATACACCCTTCACACCCTTCAATTTCTGTTCACTTCAAGTTCTTCTGACAACCACTACTTTTCATAACGCTTATTTTGATGCCCAAATCTCTCGTGATAAAGTTGTAGTAAATCTCTTTTAGACAATGTATTTATATTTTCAGTTTTTGTAGTAAAATGTTCAAAATTTAATTTAAATAATCTTCCGATTTTTAAATCCTTTAATCACTACTTCGTTATTTATTTTTAGTTGACATTGAGTAGCAGTTAATTTATACAAACTTCTGTCATATTTGTCTTGAGCAGCTAAAGTTGAAAAAAAAATGTTTTTTCTAACTGGGAACATACCAGACTTCAGTTAGAATTAGTCTACACTTTTGGTTTTTGATAGTTGCTTATCCTGTAGCGCTCACAAATTCACAATTAGCAGTGACTATAGTGTGTGGTGTAGAAAAGTTTTTAAAAGATTCAAATAAATGTTTTTGAAATGTCACATGATTTGTTGTGTTATTGTCAACGAACCATTCTTCATTTGTTTCTTCTTCTTCCAAAATATTCAAAATTAATGATGTTGGTGTCAACGCCTCACTATTTACAAACTACTTACTTAGTTATTTACAAACTTAATTACTTATTTACACTACTTACTTTTAGGGGGCTTCCCATCTGCTATCATTTTGCTCATTGTTTTATCCAATGATTTGGCGCCTTGCAGTATTTAGTGAAAGGCACTTTGACAGTCAATGCTTCACCACTTGCACTCGCTACTTCAACTTCTTTACTACACAGGGCTCTTTCATAGGCACACAACTGAATGGTTAGATTTTCGATGTTTCTGACTGTATTTGTCATTAGCATCTAGCTCGACTTAAACGAGAAGCACTTGACTCGTAGAGTACCTAAAATCTTGCAGATTAAAAAGAGTTCTGGTAAATCTTGTTTCTGGCCCTTTTTAATTTCTCTTTTCAATTTTTTTTTTTCTGTTTCTAGCAAAGACCCTCGCCGGCACTTATAGGTGCGAGGAGATAAGTCAAGTTGTCGTTCTTCCTGCTGGTAGACGTGCTGGCCGTACCTTATATATCCGTGACCTCACTCCTTTAAATCCTCTCGTCCACTGTGTCGCATCCCTTAATCCTCTCCTCAGTCACATTGTCCAAGTCCCTGAAATTTCTTCCCTTCGCTCCGTTTTTTCCTTTAGTCAAAGTTAAATTTTAATGTTATCCCTGCTTCCTGTTAATATTATTAAAATGTCTATGCTTTAAAGCTTTACCGTTATCGTTGTCAGTTTTTTTATAGCTTTTATTTTTCTACTTGTTATTTACTTATTTATTTTAATCTAGATGTTTACTTTTTAAATAGTGTTTGTTTTGAGCTATGTTATTTATGCCTCAAAAGAGTGCCCTAATATGCCATATAACATATGCCCTAATATGCCTTATTATGTTACTTAGGTATTTTTTTTTTTCATTTATAGTCCATGCTTTGTTTATTATTCTAGTCACTCTTTAATTGTTATGATTTATACTTGTTATTTAATTATTAGATACTATTGTTATTATTTATACTTGTTATTTATTTATTACCATTGTAAATTGGTCTATTGTTTTTGTTTTTTTTTTATCTTTTATATAATCATGTTAACTTCTTTCACATGTAATTTTTACTTATGTAGTTTACTGTTTGAGTGCCTCTCTTGTGGTGTGTTTAGACTGTAGAGGACTCACTAAAATATATCAAATAAATAAATAAATAAATTCATCCCAAAGATTTTTCAATTTAGACATATGACTTGACAAGGCAACTCCTGCCTGTCTTTTGTAACTAAAAACTGTTGGCATAGATCGTAGGCTTTATCTTCACAAACACCATTAAACAAGCGCTGAAGTTCTTGCCAGACTTCTCTTGTCATAGTAAACCTCATAACTTTCTGAAGAGTCTCTTCTGTTATATTCGTCGTCATAATCAAAAGGGCAATACTGTCTGCTTTTCAAAATTTGGATGTTTTCTTCGAATTTAGTCATAGTTACCACAGTTGCGTCCTCCTCAGGCTCAATGGGCCTCGTTAGAGTACCATTAACGACACCTGGCACACCTCTAAAAGACCGATTTGAATTTTGGTAAGTTCCATTTTTTGAATTCATCTTTAAATTTTTTAAATATGACAGAATCATGAAAATTTTGAAAGTTTGAGGAAAAAATTAAATTTAGAACTTTGAGTTAACACACAACCCAAAAGTATACTGAACCCGTAACCAATTAAAGTATGAACTATTATAATTACACAAAGACTATTATTGAAAAGCTAATAGAGAATCTTCTTAAAGTTAGGTCCTCAGGGATTAAAAAGTTGAAATTAAATTAAAAATATTTCATTTTTAATAAATTTGGCTATATTTCGCCCATACCTGGGCATCTTCAGGCCTTGATTATGAATTGAGAGATTACATAATAATTCGTTTTCTTGGAGAAANCTTGCAGTATTTAGTGAAAGGCACTTTGACAGTCAATGCTTCACCACTTGCACTCGCTACTTCAACTTCTTTACTACACAGGGCTCTTTCATAGGTACAACATTCTTGTAAACATCATTAAGACTATAAATCTAATAGTATTAAGGCTAATATACCAGCACATTTGTAAAGAATAAAATACGTGTACGACACCCTTGAACAGCCTTCTTTTCCATCTTCCTCCGTTTCTGGGCACTCATTTAGTTTGGTATCACCCTACTTCATTGCAAATTTGAGAAGACCTGGGTGGGTAAATGAGTAGGAAACAGTACTGACTTGCCTAGTTGGACAGTTAGTACTATGCCCATCCAATTTAGACAACCAGGTCATCTTAAATTTCCATTGAAATGGGTCAGTAATTAATAATATATAATGAGTGGATTTTAGATAATTTTGCAAAACGGTGTTTCTGATCATCCTTTCTTTCCCCGAAATGGTAAAAAAAGACTGACCCACTTTGTCTAAATAACTACAACGATAAAGAGATATTTAGTCTAATGTACATTAGGACAAAAGAATATAACACATATATATACAAAAGTGTGATATTCCTTTGTCCCAATGTACAGTAGACTAAACATTCTTTTTTCTTAATAGTTATTTAGTCAAAGTGGGTCAAATACGACATATTTACCGGAAGATATGAGTGAGCGATATTAGGTTATTTTCATTCATTTTAATACATATGTTCAATTTTAAGAAATAAAATACCTCAAACAAACTTTCACAAAAGTTACAATTCAAATTTTAAGTACCTTACCTTGCATCCATTGAAAAAACTCCCTTTCATCTAATATTTTATTAAACAGAATTACACTTCGAAAATTTGGACCTTTCTACTCCTCTAAAACTCAATTAATTTAATTTCGCTTAAAACAAATTAATATTTTTTCTGTCAACGAAATAAAATTTATTTGACAAGACCTATTTTGACTTATAACAGGTTATTCAATAAAAAAAACTTAAAAAAAAAAAAAAAATAAGAGAGGTGCTTCTGACTTTTCCATTTTAATTCCTGCCCTATATTAATTTAATTAAATAATCCTACAATATTATTCCTTTTTCTTATAGGGATACTAAACTAAAAGAGGTGGCCCTGTACGCCTCTTTTAGTTTAGTACCCCCCTACAAGATTATTCCTCTTTCTTAGGGGGGTACCAAACTAAAAGAGGCGGCCCTGTACGTTTCTTTTAGTTTAGTACCCCCGTACAAGATTATTCCTCTTTCTTAGGGCGTCCCAATACGCCTCTTTTAGTTTGGTACCCCCCTATCTTTTTTTTTAATCTTTCCTTCCCCTTTCTCAACCCCACACAAAAGCCCCACTGCTTTTGAACATTCCCCTATTAAGAATGTTAAATTTTTATTTATATAAAATGCCATTCAACATGTATTTAAATAAAAATAAACGGGGGGTACCAAACTAAAGTGTTGCCACATGGCGCCTATTATAGTTTGGTACCCCCCTATTGGGGGTTTCCAAACTAAAAGATTACCCGTTCCTTTTTCGGAATGTGTGCATAGCATTTACTTCCTATAAGCACGTAGATGTTTTAGTGATGGCTTCTTCCCAGTCCAAACTTCGTATGGTGACTTATTTTTTTCCGACGATGATCNTTGTAAGATAAGATATTATCTAGATAGATGTAAATGTTCAGATTAGTCAGTAACTCTTAAACTATTGTTGTGAAAGGTTACTCAAACCCTACATTCTTTCTCCAAGAAAATGATTTATTATGGAATATCTCAATTCATAATCAAGGTACACTAGTTTTTTAATTTGTTATGTAATTTGTTGTGTGCTAGAATTTAAAATTAACAATTGTTATTATTATTAGGTTAAATTTATTATAATATTGTTTTTGTAATTGTAGGCCTGAAGATGCCCAGGTATGGGCGAAATATAGCCAATTTTATTAAAAATGAAATATTTTTAATTTAATTTCAACTTTTTAATCCCTGAGGACCTAACTTTAAGAAGATTTTATAAAATTATAAGGGATCAACCAAAGAAAATTGACAACTAATAGAGAATTTAATTGAACCTCACAATATGAAAACTTAAACAATACAGGATGATACTGACAAGAGTCAAGTTAATAAATAATACCTGGCATTACTTGCTACATTATTAATAAATATTATATTTACTAAACCTCAACACAATTATTGAGCTCAGATTTTTACTTCATTGGATACTTGGAGAGGTAGCACTTGATGTTTCAATGTTAACTTGTTGGTGAATGTTGTACTGAGGCGTCTAGCAGTGTGTAATATTATAATGTAAGATTAACATTAAGTAGAATAGTGATGTAACTAAACCTTATTCCTCTTCTCTCTCTTCTGTCAAACTAGAACCAAGCTATAAAAGAGAAGAAATAAAGAAACCTCACTGTTATCTTCATACAACCAGTTCTATCTTTGAATTGCAAAACACTTCCACTGGGAAATACACAGAATCAAGAGAAATTTCCTAAAGCTTTCCTCTACCAGTAAAATCAGCCTCACGGTTACAGATAATCTTCTCTACACCACTGAAAAACTCTTTTAAGGCTCCTATAGTATTGAACATTCTTTCACAATATTCCTTTAAAAAAAAACCACTGTGTTCTTAACATCTCTTTGAACGAAAATCCTTCTTTCTTTAACTTAAGTAGATTCTTTATTTTAGTATTTATTCTCGTTTGAAGTTCTTTAGTTATAATTTGATTTTTCTTTTTCTTTTTTTTTCAAAACACTTGGCCTTTTAAATTCCTTTGATCTTAAATTTTGATTTTAAATTAAAGAAGAACCTAAGAAAAACGAAAACTATTAAACGAAAAATAATGGGACAACGTTGTACACAGAAAAAGCATCGAGTAAAATGGAAAATCGAAGGTTTAAGTAGCCTTGATAATTGTACCTGTGTAAAAACCTTTGATTAAATGTATCCTTTTTAATAAATAAAGCGACTAATACATATCTTACTTTGCATTCCACTCAATACTTTTTACCAGATGAAATAAAATGGTTCTTAAATTTACGAAAGCAAATAAACGTTGCTTTACGTTTCATGAAAAATTGCAGCAATTCGAATAGGGGTAAGACTTCTTCAAATCTTCTAATGCAATTTTTCATCTCCTCAATTTTTCGTCTCCTTTCTTATTGTCTAGGTATACATAGAGACCTACGTAGGGGATTTAAAACGATCTATGCCACCGTCCGGATGTGTCATTTTTCTCCCGTCTATCTGGCTAGATTTTTCAATGCATACAAAAAAATGTAAACATGTCATGTTTCACCTGACATACCTGATGTGTCAAGAAACTGTTTGCTCAGTTAATTGCAAAATATTTGAAACTTTTAAGTGACGGATGCGGGCGAGATGTGTGATGTGGTGGATATTTTATGGCACTATAAAATCCTGATGGGATTGTTTATCGTAAACAGAAAAAAGTAATAAAGTAAACTAAAATTAAGATAAAAAAAAATGTGTTTTGTGAATTATTATTATTATTTAAACAACTGAAACACAAACTCCTTTAAGTCAAAAGTTAGAATATGAAAAGAAATTAAAAACATACATTTGAATGATATTTTTCTTATTTTACGATTTTGGTAGTATTCATACTACGGAAAGATTAAATTTTAATTTAAATCAAATTATAATTATTATTAACTATGGGAAACAGAATCTGGAGTCTGTTTTGACAAAAAATTGATTTTAATGTTATTTTTCTTAAGTTATTAATTATTTTGTTTTATTAGTATATTAATTTATTTAATTTAGTATCTCATTTCATTTCCTTCTATTTTTATTATTATTATTTATTTATTGATTTATAATTCTCTATGTAATCCTCATGCCAATAAGGGATAGTCCCTGGACAACTTCCTTTTACATGTTGAACAAGCCAAACAAACTAATAACTGTAAAACTAATAATATGTTTATAATTACTGTAGTACAATAAAGTGAAAAAGGTGTTTTATCAAATTTTCATGGCTACTGATTTGTTCCCTTTTCTAAAAATAAACTTATACATCACAGAACTAAATATATTTCTTTGCCTTAACTCTTACGGGAGAGTCTTGGGAAATTTGAAAACCCCATAAAATTTGAAAGGTGCGGGTACAACCCTGTGTATGTGAAAAAAGCAACCGGTAGGAATGGGGGAAAAATGGAAATGTAAATCTTTTTAATTTGTCTTGACTATTTGTATCCTACTATTCGTACGACATTCTAAATAGATCTGTGGTTACTCTGACATTGACTATAAAGTAGCGAAATAAAGGCACTTGTAAGTCTTGCGAAGCCTTGCAAAGAGAAAGCTTAATTGAATAATATAGTCAATAAATGGTATTTTTATTATTATTATACTCGTAGTGAATAAAACTCAAAGAGAAAAATCTATCGCTAAACCTTCACAGACAATATCGAAAATGATATTTGTCAATTCACACAAATATCATCAACACATTATTCATTTTTATAAAAAGGGCCTATTGTGAATTATTACCGAGCAAACACGAAATTTGGATTTACAATCGTTTTCAGAAGGACGTAGGACTTCAGTTCGTATCCTCTTTTCTTCAGAGGACCTGCTACAGTATTCGCATCAAATGAGTCTCTGACGTGTTTTAAAGTCCAGTTCTGCAATGTTTACTGAAAGAATTAAAATGGATCGTTCTAATAAAGTGAGGAAAGCTTTCCGAATCATCTTGGTTCCTTTTCAATTAAGTTCACTTTTTTCAAAAAAAAAAAAAAGGGTTCATCACATGAGCACTTAAAAAAGAAGAGAGACTTTTTTCTTAATGTGCTTTCTTTAAAAATCTTCTAGGAGGATTCCTTATTTTTTATTCTGGCATCCTGTCCATAAAAACCTTTAGTTTTAATTCGATTTCCCCCCCTTGTTCTAATTATTTTAACTCCATCTTACGTTTCATGTAAGCATTCAACCTTTTTGTCATTTAGCTAATTTTACTGATATTCTTCATTATCCTGATATTTAACTTTAATATCAATCAATTCAATAGTTGATGCTATAAGGGAATGAACTTAAGTTAGTGCTGGATCTAATACTGTTGTATTTTGACAGTAATGTAGTATAAAATGTTTCACATGTTTCTAATTTAAGACATAATGCTTGTAAAACCCTAGAATTTGTAACGATATAAATCAAATTATAATTAATCATTTTAAAATGAAATAATTAAAACATCGGTTATCTGTAAGGTTTTTTTTTTATAATCTAAAAATAATTCTTAGAAAATTATTCATTTCTTCCCCGATAAAGTATGTAAATAAATTAAAGTGAATCATCCTCGCAATTTTGGAACTTTACTTGGAACTTCAGACTCTTTTACCATGTTTTACATGAAGCACAATTATAATATTAATATGCACATTTGACGATACACCTAACAGCTATTTACAAAGAGGTCCATAAGTACACATGGTTTTAAATTTCGAAAATACCACTATGAATATTATAATGTTAGTTCAGAATTAAATTTAATCGTGAATTATTTGTGTTTTGTTATTGTTATTATTCTTATTTCTTATAATAAAGAACCGGGAACCGAATGCCCACGGCGCGGCACTCGAAAGGAGGAGCAATTTTTCAAATGTGTTGGAATAATGAATAAATAATTCCATTTTTAGGCATAAAAATGGAATAAGTATAATAACAATAAGTATAAAGCTAAAAGGTTTAAAACTCAATTTTATTTAATAAATATATAATCCAGTTATTTTAGTCATAAATATGGCTTCTGTTCCATAAAATAAAAATGAATATTCAATTTGACGTTCTGGAAAACATATTAATAAATATGCTTGGCTATCCAATAAGTATAAAGCTAAAAGGTTTAAAACTCAATTTTATAAAATAAATATATAGTCCAGTTATTTGTCATAAATATGGGTTCTGCTCGAAAAAAATCTCAGCTTCAATTTGACGTTCTGAAAATACGTAAAAAGTTGTACAAACAAGTAGACTACGAAAGCTAAAGTAAGCTGAGTTTTTGCTAAACCGTTCGTTGTACGTAAAAAATGAATCAGACCTTTTTTATGGGAAATTTATTCTTTCTTTTTGATTGTCACCATAATTTGCTTACGAGCTATAGGAAGCGAGATATTTGTAAAAATATGNAATACTAAGATGGCTGCCTGCGTGGTCTTCCTCGTCTTCGTAACGGTTCAACTGGTGGTGGAGCCACTTGACCAACAAATGGTGTTAATTGAGAAGTATGATATTTTCCTAGCACTTTTGTTGGGGTCTTTATATATGTATATAGAAAATGATGTCTAGCTTGTTACCATTGTATTATTGAATTTAGACTTTAAGTTTATTGTCTTTTTTTATAAAACTGAAAATATCCCAAAACCCCGGGATCATTCGATTTAATTGAATGTAATTAACAAGTAATTAATTTCTTCCTTTTCCTCCTTCTTTTAGTCTATTTCAACCTAACCGTTTCTGAAAAAAGAATTACAATGATTCAAAGCTTTTCTACCCTTAAGTAAAGGCTTTTGTTCGTGAAGGGGACGGGCGTCCCAGTTAAGTCTTAAGAGGAACGTTCTGTGGTGAAATCAGTAAAAATGAGTTTTCTTGGTCAGGGTTCTAGATTTATCGAATGGAGGGAAAGCGTCTCAACCGAGAAAGGTTCTCGACCCTTTATACGGTCCTTTAGTTCTAAGGATGGGAAGGAAGGGCAAGATGCTCAGTGGACCGTGTTTGCGATAGCCTCCTCAACCCCTAAAACCTTTTCTAACTAAACTCATTAATGGTTTTGGGCTCCCTAAACCAAATGGTTAGAGAAATGAATTAACCACCCACCCCTGCTACTATAGGTAATAGAGATCAGTCAACTCTCTCCTATTAACTAATACTCGCTTTTAATACCCTTCCTAGAGACAGATAAGTAGAAAACGAAAAATAATAATTTCAATAAGGTAGGTAAAAAGATATTGCTTGGAAAAACCTTCCTCAAGAGAACGAAAGAGAGAAAATGGAGGAAAAGTCATCTAGAAGTAATTGCCTTAAGAGAGTACTAAAGTATCAGTAAGAATGATTTATCCCCCTCCTGTTCTTATCAAACTAACTTCTTTTTGTATTAAAGGTTTTTATTTCTATTGCGGTTAAGATAATTGTACTTTTCCTTAAGATGAGCTGAGGGATAAAATAAAGAACCTTTAAGACATTTAAAAGCAAAATATATATATATATA
>KZ652472.1:52324-66369 GCA_001010745.2 Gerris buenoi | reverse complement strand
GTTATATATAATAGAAATAATAAAGCTATATATATAGTTATATATAATAGTATGTTGTAAAGCTGCAATAACTTATAACTAAAACCATTTTGTATTTCATGAATTATTTATTTACATTGAACTCAATCATTGACAGCTTGTCAACACATAGTTTTACACCCTCCGACAATCCCTCTCTAGTTTTCCGAGCTACCCCAGTCGGGAAACTAGCCTCAATATTAAGATGGCTGCCTGCGTAGTCTTCCTCGTCTTCGTAAAGGTTCAAATGATGGTGGAGCCACTTGACCAACAAATGGTGTTAATTAAGAGGTATGATACTCGTATTTTCCTAGCACTTTTGTTGGGGTCTTTATGTTCGCTACCGTATAGGCAGCAGGGTAGATTTCCTCCACATAGACTAATCCCTTTTGGGCATTAGTTTAATTGTAACACCGGTTGACTTATTACTTCGCTTATGGCATTCTACTAAAACTATATCCCCAGGATTATACCATGGTGCTGGTCTTCGGTTGCGATCACAATATTCCTTCTGCCGATCCTGCACTTTTCCCACTTTTTCTTTCGTTTTTTCCAAACTTCCTGACGTTTCTTCAGGTATGGAGTTGTTTGTGGAACGAAGTTGTCATTATTCAAAAATTCTCACTTATTGTCTTCAGTTCTCTTCCAAACATCAGGTATGCTGGTGTGTAACCTGTAGCTGAGGATTTAGCTGAATTCATGGCGTACCTTATCATGGGTAATTTTGAATCGCATGTCACATGCTCTTTTCCTTTCAATCTCTGTTTTTCCTCTCCACCAGATTTGTCTCAGGGTGATAAACGGCTGTTAGGCATTGGTCCCCTTTTAAAACATGACATACCTGTAGCATAACGGCACTTAAAAACTGGACTTCATTGCCACTTGTTATGTTTCTGCAGAGACCAAATCTTAAAAATATCTCCTCTATCAGTTTCTTTGCACATTCTTCAGCAGTAGCACTGACTTGAGGAAACAGCTCAACCGAACGTGATGCTCCGTTGGGAGACTGGCAGTGGACCAAACGTCAAAAAGGTCAATTGACAACGACTCATACATCGCCTTGCATACATTGAGGTTTGCATCAATCCTGCTGGTTTCAGATTTGTTGCTTTATACTTCTGATCATCAACACATTTCTTGACATAGTCTTCCTCATATTTTCTCACGCCAGACCAGTAAAATAGGGGCGATAACCGATGTAATGTCCGTTTGGCGCGGTAAAGTCCGGCCATAGGCGCATCGTGGTATTTATTCAAGAGGTCTCGAATTTTCTGTTTTGGAACTATTAACTGAGCTTCGTCGCACTCTGAACCAACCTTATATCGGTACAGGACTCCGTCGTTCATTATATATCTTAGTTGTGACCATAATGCTACGTTCTCAGGGCATAAATTGTCTTCCAGTTCCTTAATTATCATACTCAACTCAGCATCTTTATCGTGTTCCATCCTCAACGAACCTTTGGTGGTTGCTGGGAAAGTCACTTGGGCTGATTCCACGACTACACACTGTCCATAGCTATAGGAGGTCTTGACAGGGTATCCGCGACCACGTTTGACTTGCCTGGCGAGTAGTTGATTTTGATATTTAATGGCTGTAATTTAAGAGCCCACCTTACCAATCCTTCCGAAGGCTACATAAAGGACATGAGCCACTGTAAAGGTTTATGATCTGTTGTAATAAAGATCTCGTTACATTCGATATAGCTTCTAAACCGCTCCACCGCCAAGACGATTGCAAGACCCTCTTTCTGTTGTCGAATAGGTTCTTTCTGCGGGAGTAAATAGTTTACTTGTATACTCAACTGGGGAGTCAGGGTGACCAAGCGTCTTGAGGCGCTCTCTCAGCTATCAATGAGTCGAGGCAACTCGAGTGTTTTCGATCCCATGCATGATACTCTGAATTGCATCAATAAATCGCGGACGATGCATGGCGAGGGACACCCCTTATGGGGCACTCTTCCTCCACTCTCTGACGTGGGTCAGATCCGTGTCTTGATGATATGATTTGTATCAATGGTTCGAGGACGGAGCAGGGCGAGGGATACCCCCTATGGGGAACTTTTCTCCCATGCATTGTAAACTGTGCATAACGTAAACGTTACGGACAGACAGACAAGATGCATATATTTCGTTGAATGTAAGAAGCTCGCTTACACTCGCTTCAATAAACTAGGCATCACGTGGCTCCATTGAAGCGAGCGTTGAAATTTTACATACTTATTTCAATTGTACTTCAGACGATATATTATCGGTAAAAAGGTTGTTTTCTCTATTTTAAACGTTTAGGTCCACTTTAATAGATTTAGCGATCTTTATTAATTCATAGTGGTGTCGTTGTTGGTTTTACTAAAAAATGTTATTTATAAAAAATGTTCGTCTCATCAAATAAGTGATGAGAGAATTTTTTCCCGTCCTAAAATTCTAATTTTAAATTTGAAGCTCATGTTTACGCGAGCAGTGCGCGCGAACTCTTGGACGGATCACGCTGTCCCACGAACTTAGCCTGAGTATTAGTAAAAGGAACATGTATACCAAATTTTAACTAAATCGGTCAACTTTTACTCAAGTAATCGTCGGACACGTAAACGTTACAGACAGACAGACAGACAAGATGCATATTTCGTTGAATGTAAGAAGCTCGCTTACGCTCGCTTCAATAAAACTGAATGTCTGTTTGGCTGAATTTTCGAGTTCCGTCCTTGGCGGCGCACGAGTGTCAGATCGGCTCCGTATTATATGTCGTTTATGAAGTGTTTTAGTATTATTTTCGTCGAGTGTTTTTGCAAGTTAGTGCAGAAATAGTTTTTCTATGTGTAACTAAAATTTGGACGCAAATAAATGTAAATCAAGTGAGTTATATACTTTTAGTTTTATGATTTTTTTTATAGCAGTATCTATAGGAATTAGAGATTGTAAGGAATCAGTGGCGTGAGTGGGGATTTGCCGTGGAGTAGGGAGTGCAATATAAAGATTGTAAACAACAAAGGTAATATTTTGTTATGATCCCTGAACATCAACATTTGTTTATCAATGACTCATGCTAATAGATGAATAAAATAAACAACTACTTTAGCCCGAAAAGAGGTAGGAGCCCGTCACCAGAACCATCAGTCAGAATAAATAAATCAACATGTTTAAAAGATAACTTAACTCCGCCATTGCCGGTCCCAAGCCCGGTTGAAAAAGGAGGAGGGATCCCTGCAATCCTGAAGGCTGATTCAAAATCAGCGTCTCAGGGAGTAGAGGACTATTAGAACATCATTTAGCCTTGATGTTGCAGGGGAGCATGCCTTTAAGCTTTGAGGAGGCAGCCCCTCCATTAGGCTAAGGATCTACGGGCCAATTCCTCGTAATCCCGAAATTTTAAAAATTAAATGTAAAAAGTCCTGTAAAGCATTGTCAAGAGAATACCATGTAGGAAACTGGCTGATGCAGGGAATTACACTTTCTGCCATGACATTGCGGATGGCATTGTGGCATTTGCGGACCTGGTCTTGGTTGCAGAATCTGCTGCAAAACGTGGATTAACGAATTAGAGAAGAGAAGGCTAAAAATCAATGTAGCGAAAACTAAAACTATGGTGGTCTCGAGAGAACCAAAAGAACATGCAATATATATATTAAAGAAGAGCTTGAGCAAGTCAGAAATTATAAGTATCTGGGAGTAACTGTAACAGCTGATGGAAACCAAAGTGAAGAAGTAGAAGCAAGGATAGCAACCACGGGTAAACTGTTTTATGAAATTAATAGGAGTTTCCTAAGTAATGCCGAAATTAGCAAGAAAACAAAGATAGTTGTATACAAAACAGTTTATGTTCCTACCTCGACTTACGGATGCGAGTCGTGGGCACTAACCAAAAAGAAAGAAAGCAGGATACAGGCTACAGAGATGAGGTACTTAAGAAGAGCTGCCGATAAAACGCGAAGAGACCGAATTAGAAATACAACTATAAGGCTGAGATTGGAAGTACAGCCCATCCTACAATCTGTTAAAAATAACCAGCTTCGCTGGTTTGGGCACTTGCAAAGAATGGTCAAGGAGAGATTGAAGCTCGTTGTGAAGGAAGAAGACCTAGGGGAAGAAGAAGGACAACTTGGATGGATAACATCACATCCACCCTAGCGGAGCGAGGAACGTCTGTCCAACAAGCAAGGACCATGTCAAAAAATAGGGAACGCTGGAAATCCTTTTGGTCATCCTCAACACCTACCGGTAGAAGAGGCACCGACTAAGTAAGTAAGTAGAAGATAACTTCATCATTAACTTAGATTCTGAAACAAATAAACAGATAAAAATAAACATGTATAGTTCACAATCTCAGACTCATGATGATACTAAATATATACTTATGTCAATTAACGAAAAATTAAAAATGTCGCTACTAAAGAAGATTTGAAACTGTTAAACGACCAAATTGATGCCTCCCTTGAATCGGTGAAGAGACTGGACGAAGAAATAATTTTATTTAAAGATGAAAATTTTTACCTTAAAAGGAAAGTGACTTTCCTCGAAAACAGAATTAGGCGTAACAATCTTATTTTCCGGGGAATACCACAAGGAGAAGACTTTAAGAAGGTAATATACGATGTCTGTACAGACATATTAAATATAAGATCTGAAATTGAAAAAACCCAGGCCTACCCAGTCGGTAAAAGTAGCGATGGAACAAATATTATTCTTGTCGAGTTCAGTTCATACACCCATGTTATGACTATAATGTCGAATTGTAGAAAATGTAAGGGAACAGGGTCATCGATTCAATATGATCTAGTCAAAGAAACTCGTGCCGAACGAGGGAAATTGCTTGGTGTCCGTAAAGAAATAAAGATAAAAGCACCGGATGTAAAGGTGAGTTTAAAAACGGATTATCTAGTTGTTACCGGTGAGAATGGAAAACGAGCTAAATTTAGCTGGTCAAATACCAACGGTATTTTAGTTGATGGTAAAGCGGATCAGAAATGTCTTCAATCGGTCACGGGATGCAACAACCTGATTTACCTACCCATACAACTGGTGATATGGCAGAGACGAGATTTTCTCAAAATAAAGGAAGTGGTAGTAGAATGTGAGATGATTGGACTGCATTGCCTGCTCAAACAAACTCATCAAGGAAAATAAACATAACAAATAATAAAGCACAGGGCACCGCGCGCCACCACCTCCAACACTGTAAAAAAGAAAAATTAGTCATCCTATAGAAGATCGGACCGGCCCATAAAATCTACACTGCCTCAACTAATCTTACTAATCTTATACGAAAAAATAAAACGCCCGAGCCCAAATCCTTCAGAAAAATTGTGACTATCATCACAAAGTCTGGAAATAAATTTATTAAAAAAAATCGCTGAGTAGTTATCAAAAAATCGTCATATTAAAACTTATAAATCCACCTCTTTTATTAATTCTAATAGTTAATAATTTTGCATTTTATTTATTTTTTAAACCATTTACGCATGGATTTTTTTTTTCAACTTCATCACATTTTCAATATTGTTTATATCAATTGTTATCATATAAGTTCTGTACCCGTTAACCATTTAAATTCAAAACTAAAAAAAGAACTTTATTTATTTTATTTTTCAAATTATTTAATTTATTTTTATTCTTCGAATTAACAATAAATATAAATCAACCAAATTAAACTGATCCCCCTGACGGAAAAAAAGAAACATATTGTACATAATTATCATTAAGTAAAGAGATTTCCTTTTGTTTGTTGCGTAATGATACATATTTTCAGTTTTACATTAACTTGTTTCATGAACGTGAATATTAAAAAAAAATTAAAAAACCTTATTTTAGATAATATGTTTAATGTTTAGGTGATTACTATTGCTTTTATTTTTCAAATTCTTCGCAACCAAATATTATCTGTAAGGAAAAAGTAAAATAAATATACATTAATAGTATATATTATAGTTTTTATTAATTTTATAATTAATTTTTTATATTTACGTTTACTTATTTGTTAAAAAATGTACGAGTTCAAATTGAAGTAAAAAGAATAAATATTTGTTTTAAAAATTAGGTAATTATTATTGTTAATTGTTGGAATGTTTATTTTGTTATTATTATTAGTGTATCAAATTATTTATTAATTATTATTTTATATTACTATAGAATATTATGAGCCAATCAGATTGAATAGTTGTTATTGGTTTTCATTGGATATTTTATTTGATCTCGTCATTATTGTTTATTTATTCTCATAAACTATTTTGATCATATAANTAATACTGGTAAGTTTCACGCTTTTATCTCTTTTGGTTCAAAAGTTATTGGAACCGTACAGAGTGACAGACGGACACAGGAACGATACTATAAGGGTTTCTTTTTTTTGGTTTTACCAACGAAACCCTAAAAAAGCACCCCAAACATTTTTAAAAATTAAGTCAACTTTTTTTGTTTAAAAATGATTTCTTATTGAATCACAGTCAGCTAATGGAAGACACATTAGAAAAATTTCATGTGTGCTGTGGTCAAATACACCTCAAACTGTTGTGAGAAATCAGCAGGGCAAAGTTGCGAAAAATTCAGTTCTTTCGTTAGTTGGATTTTTCAGAATTGTGAGGAAACTGTCACACCAACAGACAGTGTTCTGTTATAAAATTAAAGCTTACTACATTTTTGTACTACATCACCCCTCATGACTTTTCCTGTAAAATGAGTATCTTCCCCGATTTCGGGGTCAAAAAAGACCAAATCTTAAAATTTCACTTATTTGGAAAAAATAGCCCATTTTTGGAGGGCTGTATCTTGGTAACTATTAGACCTAAAGAAATGATTCTGGTTTCAACTTGTAGCAAATTTAACCTGCTTTATATAACATGTTTCATGATAAAACTCTTAGTTTAGGAGATACAGTAAGAAAACAGCAAAAAGTGCGAATATTTCGTGGTCTTTCGAGTGCTACGTAGGTACACAGGTCTTTCGAAGCTGGAGAGCTTCTAACAACATATTAAAAATCAGAACTAGCCTTTAGTTTGCGATTTTATTGATTTTTAGTCTACAATTTGACTGGCCTGATATATATATTAATTTGTTTGCTAAATCGTTGATAAAATTAAATCATAAATGTAATTAATATGTATATATAAATAATTACTGAACAATTCTCTAGAGGGGAATTGATAAGAAGACAAAGACTCTGTGTGTGGTGTTGCAGATTCAGAATAATTCTCTCTCTGTTCTTGCACGCTGTGACACCTAATATATCATAATTGATATTGAAAAATTAGAATGCTTAATAGTTTTATGCAAGCTGATGTACGATACGGCAACCCCGTTTTATCCATTACATAATATAGTTATTAGCTCATTGGCAGGCCTGAGCCCTACTTGATCTGATGCACCACACATAATTAATTTATTCTTATTTTTGTGCACGTGCATGAACACCTCCACTGTTATATATGCACACTTTAACACTTCTACTACTCGTTACGACTTTACAAATGCAATATTTAAAATTGATTAATATGTTAGTAAAGAAATAGAGTTAAGCGTTAAATGAAGAATTCATGTTTGCAAATCTTTTATAGACTATGACATGTCTGGTTCTCAGTTAACCGTGTTTAAATGTCTGGGAAATGTTGTCCTTACCTTTGTATATTTCAAATATGATCTTTGTAGAAGTGCGGTTAGAAGGGATCAAAGCGACTCCGGACCTCAAAACTCAAAGCACCGGCCACCTGGGACACCTCAAGACCTTATATTAAGTATAAACCATTACCAGGATTAAACACACTGTGGAACACACTGAATAAAATATAGGTTTAGAAACTAAACAGGAACATCCATTCTAGACTTTAGTGCACCATTAAAACCGTGCATGAACACATGTTATTTATTTTTTATTAAAATATATTTATTTTTCAGGAGGCATCTCATATTCGTGAACCAAAGGAATGGTCACTGGTCACTTGTAAACTCCAATCTAGAATAACTCCTTAAAACATTTGAACTTGCTCGGCAATTGTTGTAGACTGAATCACTTTAGACTTAACTTGCCTTAAAAATATCTGTCGTAAGAGATGTGGCACAAATACCGCAGTTAGCTGCGGTTTTTGGATAGATTCGCCAATTCTTAGGAATTGGCGAATCTGTCCTTTTGGCAGTGTAAACCAGGATAATTTCAGAAGTGGATTTAGGGGCTCAATTTAGGAATGGATCTAGGTTGTATTAATTCACACACCTCGACAACCTTTTCAGCAAACATTATTACAGCTCCATAAAGTCTCATAAGTTCTCACATCTCCTCTTTCCATACAATTTGAGTTTTGATTTAGTTGGAAAATGACGAAGGTTTAGATTTTCTAGACCTGATAAATATAGTAAGTATTAAACGATTCATATGTTAATGATATCACGACTGGAACATAAAATTTTCAGTTTCCAATTCAACTTATTATATAACTCATTAAAAAATATATACATGTTAATTATGACGACTAAATATCCCTATATGTCCAAACTCAATCAAACTACTAAGAGTCAAGTCCAATCCGTTCCTAAGATAATGTTTTTTTAAGAGTTGATGTTGAGTTTTGGATTTAACTTTCCCGCCTCCTCAGTGGGGGCAATTTTCGTTTCACCTCCTATAACCTCCCTATTCCTTTCCCTTCGCTTCCCCTCTCTCTCACCTTGCCCGCACCGACACCTCTTCCTCTATAGTTTTTTCCATGTTAAAGTCACATTCATTATTAAAACTTCATTTAAGAATCATTACCTTAAAGTGCTAGACAGTTTTGTGTGGTGTCACCGCAGTGAACTTCATCTGCCACCTATCCCAGGCCTGGGAAATCACCATCTCACACTTTCGCACCAAGTAAGTCTCTGCCTCTGCTCTCTCTCATTTTCCTACAGTTGGGTAGAAAATTGTTGTCTCCCAAAATATGCTGCGTATACAAAATTCCTTAAAAATGTATTTAGTTTTTTGTCAAAGAAAAACTATGATATTGGTTTTTGTGTGATGGGTGATTCATTGGTTTGTTAAAAAAATTAAGAGGGGAAGCCACGTAAAACGCAATTTTCGAGGACATAACGCAAATATGAATTGGTGAAAAACAGAATATGCATATATGTACTTAGGGAGTCTTCATCTTTCATTTAACATTCCACAACATGTCACATTTATTTATTTATTTTTTTTTTTAAATGTCAACCCTTTAAACTCTAACCCCTATTTTTCGAGAAATGATCTTTTGGGCCATCCTTATAATTTTTCAGTGATTGGCTTATTACTTATTATAACATAACTCAAAATTTCCAAAAATTTATATTAGGTACTTTCGAAGATCAGGTGCGTTACAGAAAGACAAGCACAGGAATGTAAGAGTCCACGTTTTTAAAAAGAATTGGTAAAAAGTTTTTATTGACAAGTATATAAAGTTTTTTTTTTTTTTATATTTATTTTTTGCTACTCACCTCATTTATTATCTTGTATTATATCCATTGTTTTTATTATTTACTTATAAGTCGAACTATTTCTGGTATTTTGAAAAATTTTAACTGTTGAGAAATGGCCACCTGAAGCTGGATATATTAGAATATAACTAAACTTTTTTTTTCTTGACCACTTAAAATAAAAACTCACGAAGTTTACATTAGTTTAAAGTACAAAAAACTTTATTTTATTATTATATTTTTTTTTTTTTAAAAGACGTCATTGTATTTAATTGTATTTTATATCAATTAGGAGAGAAGCGGCTTTGAAGACACATTACGGTTGTTGTGTGCTTTGTTTGTTAAGGTTTTTGTTTGAATGTAATGGAATGAGAGGCGAGGCATTGTCTCATGAGGGTGCCAGGACCCAGCTAGCTGGTACAGCCGAGCCCCTCGCTACGTGTTTCTCTTGTCATTAGCCCGGACGTGACTTAACTTACTGATTTGTCCGCTGTGGCGCCANTTTTTTTTTTTTTTTTTATTTATTTATTTATTTTTTACTTTACTCAATAATGTTTAAACAAGCTGACAAAAACCAAAAAGAACAGAGGAAGCGGATGAGATATACAATCGTGTTGTTTATTTGAAATATTGTCGGTCAGAAGCGTTTGCTTTTAAATACAAGACAATGATTTGAGGACACGGCAGTGCTCAATGCCAAGTTCCAGTAAGCATGAAGTGTATCTTTACTTAAACCATAATTTCACCCAGTTCCCCCCCCCCCCCTCATATTTCTGCTTCTTTCTAAAATGACATTTTTAAATTTAAAGCATAGTATAGTTAGTAGCTTAGGACGTTCAAAAATTGAGATTTCAATATTTAAGCCTTATTAAATGGAAAGATTTAAAAATTGATGTTTTTGTTACTGCCTTACTCACTCATCATCAAAAGTATAAGTGCTTTCCAGAATAGCTAGGAACTTGAAATTTTGTGAACTTGTAGCTCTAGCCACTTAAATGACGGGAGCATTCCAAAAGTTTAAAATTTTAATTTTTACCTCCTAAAAAAATAAAAATGCAGGAATAAGTTTGTTTTAATTAGTCGTATCGAAAAACTTATTGCAAAAACAGGTGATTTTGAAAGATTTACATGCTTCATTGAATTATTTTTTTCGTTTCTCTATCGCTTGTACCATATTTGCGGAGCTAGAGTTTATTTTTTTAACTTAGAGGTCTTATTGCATTTGATCGATTTGATTTCTGAGTGAGTGGGTCAAATAATATATTATGTAAGAACGTTACCAGCATAAATGAACAAACATAACCATGGCGGCCATTTAGATGTTTGTTTTAGCTATAACTTTAAAAAAGTAAAAAAAACAAAAAACAAGAAAAAAAAACATAATGTACCAGACATTTTAATTTGAATGGCTACTCACATTGGTTACGCTATATTTGTACTAAGTGCATTTTCTTCATAACCTTCACAATTTCCATCTCTTCGTCTAGCTATAGCTAGGCTGTTCAGTAATTATGTTGTAGTATTTTAGCTAGATCTAATATTTAATAAAATGTCTTATAATTATGATGCAAAGTTGAAATGATTGAGTTCTGATTCTGAATAATTATCTTCCGATTCAGTCATCCTATATGCATTTAATCTTTCGGTATCCTTGATTGACTAATAAAGTGCCCCCACACTCCCCCGCCAAGTAAGGCCAAGTGGGGGCCAAGTGGCAGTGGCCGCTGTGCCCCAAGATTCAAAATCGGCAACAAGATCGTTGTCGCTATAATAGATATTCAATATTCATGCACAAAGGTCAACGAACTCGATTGTTTCAGAATAGCTCGCTTCCTAAGACTCGGACACCATTTGATGTTATTATCAAAATTAAAGATAACCAAATTTCCCACAAAAAAAAAAAAAAATCATTAATTTTTTACATACAATTGGACGCTTTACAGAATGTTGGGCGATAAATATCTAGTATCCGTTCACGCACCACTTTTAACGTATTTTTACTACGTTTTTATTAGCTTGCTGTCTTGTTTGTTTGTTTGTGGGTCCATTACAAATCATACAACCATTTTTTAACTAACTTCCCGAGTAGCTAGACGTTGAAACATTTAGAATAGATCAGAACACGATGACAATGCATTATTTTAATACTTTCAGCCATCTTTCAGCAGAATTTAATATTTTTTTCAGCAAATTTTGCAGTATGGAAAATTAGCTCGGATAAAAATGGAAAGTTAGTACGGGAAAAATCCGCAAGTTATTTTATTTTTTATCGTGATATCGATACTGATTCACCAAACTGCCGCTTGGGAGGTTTAGTACATGGGTGAAGCATAATGAACCACTTTTTGAGACCCCGATTTTACAGTATTGTTCCCTCTACCCCTTTCTTGCTCTAAGGGAAAAGTAAACAAAGACATAAATTAATTGACGTGTAATAACCAGGTTTGTCTACACATGTTTCCTAGGTACCGGTTTAATTTTTCTGCATCTGTACTTTAACTTGTACTCATTTTTCTTCTCTTACCGTCCTCTACTCAGGGGCATATCGATGGAACAGTTTAGATTCAGGATTCGGTGAGCTGCGAAATCTGCAGCTTTATTATTATTATTATTTTTAATTTTTTTTAAATAAAGAGAGAGTAAGCAAAATTATTTTTCCTTTTGATTTGTGTTCTGCATGGTGTGACAATTTTTAATTTAAATCACATTACAATTATTATTAACAATGGGAGACAAAAAGAGAAAAATAGACTCCAGCGCCTGGACTTGAATCACTTAATAGAGGCCATTAGTTCAAGTCCCGGCGCTGAAGTCAATTTTTCTTTGGCTGTCTCCTATTGTTAATAATAATTAATTTGATTTAAATGAAAATTTAAAATTTCCGTAGTATGAATGATACCAAAAATTTTAAAATTAAATTAAAAATTTTAATTCCAAATCCCCAAAAACACAATTTTTGAACTTTAGGAGCATTTTCCGGGAATATTGTTTGTATAGGAGACATGTGGACATCAGTTCGAATTCAGCAACCTTGCAAACAAAAAGATCAGACAAATCTTTCTTGCTGCCCAAAAGGTCATTAAATTTTGCAGAACTGTTTAATTATTCATGACGAGTTGATTGTTAAAGCGGATGCTTGAAATAGAAAGCCGTGTAGAGGGGGAGAAGGGTTCTTTTCTACAATTCTCAACTTACATTCCCCGGCAGACTCCATTTCAACTTGATATTATAAAATGTATCCCTTCACTCCACAAAAACTTCTGCTCGTATCAATTTGAATTTTGACATATCTGTTTCAGCAGCACTTTAGACGATATATATGAAGTTTTAATAAAGTAGTTACACTCAAATTTAATAAAAAAGCAAAAAGTCTTTGGTTTCTATATTTTGAACGTCACGGTCCACTGAAATAATTTTAACGATCATTATCACTTCATAGTGTTGTTGCTGTTGGTAACGTTTTAAGTATTGTAATATCCTTGAAAACCCCTGTCAAAAACATAACACGAAACTTAGGTGTAGTTTCATTACATTTGGACAGTAAAAAAACTTGTCATTATAGTAAATGGTCTGTAACAATATGGTGACCATTTTAAAGTTTGTTTTAGCTATAGCTATTAAGTGGACGCCAAGTTAACAAACATGTTCTTTTAGTTGAATTTCTTGCGAAAGCTCTAAGTGTGCGTAAGCACATACATGACCAATTTTTTTTTAAATATAATATACTTATTTATTAGTATAGCGTTTCATTTTAAATTAGTTGATTACGTTATCTGCACTTGTGCATTGTATAAAATTGATGTATTTTATGGTACAGTAAAAATATTAATAATCTTAATGTAGTCAGACAGAAGGAACCAGAATTATTAAAGCAGTTTTGATTATTCTCCATGCCACTGTGCAACCCAAAGGCAGATTTCGAAGTCATAAGCTTTTTCTGTATCTATTCATTTCGTTCATACTAATAGATATTAGGCTGATCCTTTTCCTTAATATAAGGGGCAAAAGATAACAAGGTAATAGTTGTGAGGAAAGATAATATAAAAGGAGGTAATAGTTGATAAGGTATTATGCCCAAGGCTTGAGACAAGAGTTGGCGCAAGGATGTGAGTCGGTTAAAGCCAAGGAAGCTACAAGTTTATACAGGCATGTTGTTTTTCTTTAGGCTAGAAAAGCTCCGGTGTTTTCCGGACCGGCTGAGCTTCGAAGAGCCCGACTAAACCTAGCTCCTAAACAACCTAAATATTTTAGCAGCAAGGGATGGGGCAAAAGAGTCCTTAACACAACCACTCACCGACAGTGAAATAACAGACCACACAGAAGAACACCCATCTCTGTATTTCCTACCTTCCTGTCACCCTTAACTGACCTTATTTCTATTTTTCTTTTCTCTCTCCCTTATTTTTGCCTTGTGAAAGTGTTTTTCCGTATTCACACCTCGAGGGTTGTGCAGGTTTCGTCACCTTCCACCAGAAATATTTAACCTTTTTCTTTCACTTTTTCTCTATACAAGACAATGATTTGAGGACACGGCAGTGCTCAAGGCCAAGTTCCAGTAAGCATGAAGTGTATCTTTACTTAAACCATAATTTCACCCAGTTCCCCCCCCCCCCCCCTAAG
>KZ652472.1:13996-28462 GCA_001010745.2 Gerris buenoi | reverse complement strand
GTCAGAGCAATGTACTGGAAATACAGAGGCCCGGGTTCAAACCCCGGCGCTGGAGCTTGTTTTTCTCTGACTGTTTCCCGTAGTTAATAATAATTATAATTTGATTTAAATTAAAATTTAATCATTCTGTAGTATGAATACTACCAAAATCGTAAAAATGAATTTAAAATCTCTTTGTTTACTAACTTTAGTTGGAAATTGTTAATAATTTACAGTTGCTCAGTATTTTCTGTGTGTCTTGGTTCTTGGGGAGCTGATAATAATTAGTGAAGTTTTTTTTATATATATTTTATTTTACATCGTTGATCAACATTTCGCAATCAAGTTTTTTTTTTTTTTTTTTTTTTTTTTACAAAACTCTGATATAATTGTGGATGAAAGGGAGGACACGTCTAGAGGAATACCTGTAAAAAAGAGGTTATTTCTTTTAAATTCGTTTTCTAATTTGTGATCAGTGTTAATTAGTTCATTATTGGAGATTTTAGTTTTAATATGACTTCTTTGATTGCTTTATTTTCATGTGAAAGGGCGTCTATCTTTTCACAATTAAATTTATATATTCTTTGTTAGCTATGTATTAAATTTTTCGATCAAACAGTTGTTGTAACTGTGCATAATCCAAAGTAGTCTAGGAAAACTAGGAAAAAATACCCTTCAACCAGCGCAAAATTGTTTCACGAGCGATTGAAGTGGTTTTCAACTAAACTAACCTTGCTTTATAACATATCCAAAATCAGACAAAATCCAATCATGGGAAAGCACCTAAAAATCGAATTCAAAATGGCGTCTGTTTATATTAAGGGTAATGAATGCCCAGCCATCCAATAAATGTTAGTTTATATAATTCAAACAATGTAGAAAAATAAATTTTGAGTTTGGTTATAAGTTTAAATTCATTTATTTTTCTTATAGTTATAGCCTAGTCAAAACATACATTAGATTACATTACATATATATTATTAGTTAAAATTGTTTCTTTTGATTTCCAAACACTGATCTGGTAGTATGCACGAAAGCTATTTTTGCCTAATGCCCAATAAATGTTAAAAAAGTGGTTTATATTCATTTCTTAAAAATTAGAATTTACCTTTTTGTGTTCTTTTTACGATTGCAACAGAACTGTATTGTCCACAGGCTTCATTTTGTGCTTGCATAAAAGCCAATTAAATTTACTACAACTTCTTTTCTTATGACTTTTCTCGTAGGGGAGAGTTTTTATGCCGATATTCGGCCCGAAACGAGAGCAATACTTAAAATTTCATTTTTTGGAAAATTATAGGAATTTTTGCAGTGCCATATCTCCGTGACTTTTAGACGTACAGAGTTGCCAATGGTCTTTAAAGGAAGCGAATTATATTTACTTCAACTTCATTCCTTATGACTTTTCTCGTAGGTTAACAGTTATACGCCGATATTCGTCCCGAAACGAGAGCAATAGTTTTTTGGGGAAAAAAATTCCAATTTTCGATGTGCCATATCTCAGAACCTATTGGTCGTATAGTGCTCCGGTTGATCTTATGCTGCTGGAAATTTACTGTACTTTTAAAATTGACATAACGACTAATACCGCTCAACCCATAGTGTACGAGCTATATGGCAAAAACTGAAATAAGTTTGATTTTTTTTCAGTTTTTCACGTATTACGCAGCAAGCATAGGTTTTTCGAAGCTGCAAACTTAGGATCACACTACCCTAACGGGTCTGAACAACATATAAAAAAATCAGACCTGCATCACGCTTTGCGAATTTCGATATTTTTTATGCATATTTTGACTAGCCTATAACTATAATAAAAGTAAATTAATTGAAACTTATAACCACATTTAAAATGTATTTTTCTACATTGTTTGAAATATATAAACCAACATTTATTGGACGGCTGGGCTTTCATTACCCTTAATATTAAAAAACGCCATTTTTAATTCGATTTTTAGGTGCTTTCCCATGATCGGATTTTGTCTGATTTTGGATATGTTACAAAGCAGGGTTAGTTTAGTTGAATACCGTTGGAATCGCTCGTGAAACAATTTTGCGCAGGTCAAATCGTATTTTCCCCAGACTAAAGCCATTTCTTTAATACACTAATCAAGTAGTGTAAAAAAAAAAAAATAATTTGTAAATATTTTTTATTGTTATTTCCTAGTAAATTAATTAATTTTACCCTTCAACCTTCAAATTAAAAATAACACACTCCTTAGCGAAGCAAGGGTATCCAGCTATTTACTAAATAAAAACCGTAAACATTAATATCATATAATTTTCAATTCTAATCACCTGGGCCTTTATGTTAGCAGAATTTCATTTATCATATTCGATAGAGTTCCGGTGACCCAAAAATATTATCCCTAGCTGAAACAAATTGAAACAGTTGGTATTCTGGGTCAGTTTTCTTTTAGCAATTATTGATTAAAATGTTGTGGAAAATTGTTCAGGTTGGCTATTTATAATTTTGTTTGGCGGTTCATTATAATTTTGATTTCGGGGGTTTGAGGAAATCCTAATTTCTTGTTTCTTTTTTTTGTTGCTATTTGAAGTTTATTTATGAGATTATTTTCTCCAACCTTTCACAAGTCGAGTTTGCCTTTTTTCAGCCCGTAAAGTACCATCTCATCCTTTCTGTTAGTCCGATATGAGAAGGCCCAGTCCCCCAGGGATAGTTATTTATGTAACTAGGCAGCAAAATGGAATTTTGCTGACAAGTTTTTAAGTTTTAGTTCCGAGCCAAAGGCGAGGATAGGTTAAACAAATTTACTGCAGAGGCGAAGCCGAGGCAGGAAAATAGTTGTCATCAACCAAGTTTGAAAGTTTGAACAAGTGTGCCAAGTTTGAAAGTTATCATCAAGAAAACAAAACAAAGGCAAAACAATTCAGTGTTGCCACCTTTTTTTATCTCAATTTTTAGCGATTTTTTTAAAATTATCATTGTAGTATTGTAAAATAATAATTTTTTTTTATCACTAATAATTATTTAAGTTATTAGAAAAAAGACATAACTATTTAGCAGAATATTACACTTAAATATATAAAAATAAACAATGTGGGAGTGTTTATAACCTGCGATGAAGTAACCATTTTGTAGTAGAATTTTCTTAAAATGTGACAGCCTATGTTTGTTATTTTGCTGACACTTTTTTCAAAAGAATCAAGAAAAATGACATTTTACAGACTGAAAACAGTACAACAATGCTAATTTTGCTGCCGTGAGTAGATAAAGGTTTTATACTATATAAGGTTTTATATATAATTTGTTGTTATTGGTCTCTATCTGNTTATAATTTTGATTTCGGGGGTTTGAGGAAATCCTAATTTCTTGTTTCTTTTTTTGTTGCTATTTGAAGTTTATTTATGAGATTATTTTCTCCAACCTTTCACAAGTCGAGTTTGCCTTTTTTCAGCCCGTAAAGTACCGTCTCATCCTTTCTGTTAGTCCGATATGAGAAGGCCCAGTCCCCCAGGGATAGTTATTTATGTAACTAGGCAGCAAAATGGAATTTTGCTGACAAGTTTTTAAGTTTTAGTTCCGAGCCAAAGGCGAGGATAGGTTAAACAAATTTACTGCAGAGGCGAAGCCGAGGCAGGAAAATAGTTGTCATCAACCAAGTTTGAAAGTTTGAACAAGTGTGCCAAGTTTGAAAGTTATCATCAAGAAAACAAAACAAAGGCAAAACAATTCAGTGTTGCCACCTTTTTTTATCTCAATTTTTAGCGATTTTTTTAAAATTATCATTGTAGTATTGTAAAATAATAATTTTTTTTTATCACTAATAATTATTTAAGTTATTAGAAAAAAGACATAACTATTTAGCAGAATATTACACTTAAATATATAAAAATAAACAATGTGGGAGTGTTTATAACCTGCGATGAAGTAACCATTTTGTAGTAGAATTTTCTTAAAATGTGACAGCCTATGTTTGTTATTTTGCTGACACTTTTTTCAAAAGAATCAAGAAAAATGACATTTTACAGACTGAAAACAGTACAACAATGCTAATTTTGCTGCCGTGAGTAGATAAAGGTTTTATACTATATAAGGTTTTATATATAATTTGTTGTTATTGGTCTCTATCTGTCTCTAAGATGGAATGGGAGAGACACTGTATTCGATAAGTTTGTCATATTGTAAAGATAAGGGTAATTCGTCTACTAGTGCTTTGAATATGTGACCTGACAGTTGTAGGAATGAGGGTTTTTGAATATTTGTGTTTTCAAATTTTTGGTAAGATCTTTATGTTTTGTCGAGCTGTAAACAAAACTTCTATAACCTTTTATCTACTTTTTATAATGGCTCTATAAAGGTGAAACAACGTTGCTCTGTCGGTAGGCCACTTCAGATTTTGCAGCATGTGCAGCAGATTTAGGTCCCTTAAACATTTAGCACGAATTTCCTCTATGTGTGGCCGCTAAGTTATTTTTTTTTTTTTTTTTTGTCGAACTGAACACAGAGATATTTGATTTGATGGCCGGAAAGAGTGAAATCAACTACAGGGTTGAATCTCATTTTTGGAAAACACCAAGCACTTGGTCTTGTATCTTGTTATCCATAAGGATCTTCCCTCCTAATAATCTTTGATCAGATTACTTGCTCTTCGCTGACCCATCATACACCACTTTTAACTTAGTTGATGATTTACTAGGAGTTAACACTGCATGGTGTGATAAATATTGTATTACCTTTCCCTCAACACAGTCTTCAGTTACTTCTTACACAATGCCTTTTATGATTCTGAATCACCTCATTATACCGTGTAAGTCCGCATATTTTGCTGAAATATGTGTTAAATTTGTTTACTATGTTCGGCACTAGATTTTCTTGTAGTTGCATTATTTCGTCATTTTTTAGTTTTATTCAAAAATTTACCGTGGGTGAGCTAGCTTTTACAGGATTATCTTTTCCGAATACAAAATATTGTAGTTCTTCCCTTTCTTCTTCTTCTTCTCTGGTGAACTTATGCAAAAAGTGTATTTTTACAATAATTATCGAGCTCAGTAGGTACTCAATAAAGCTTAACCAAACTTATTCCAATACAAAGTTCTATTAATAAGAGTAACAATACTTTTGTTTTAAATTCCTCTATACAAGGTGGCGCATGTTACGGTTTTTTTTGTTTTTTTTTGTTTTTTTTTTAATATTTATAATAGCCGATTTTTCTAAGATATTTTAAACTTTTCCTTTATTTTTAAATTAAACTATGTATCTATGTACACCTTTTTATGTTTCTATGATTGCTGTAAGTGTCTTAGAGTTACAGTGGCGAGCGGTGCGAGGAAGCAAAGGAAGCACTGCTTCAGTAAAATTTTAATGTAAAATGTAAAATTAATTTGTTCACATAATATGTGATATTTATAGATAAATAGATATATTTGTATTATAAACTACAGCAAACGTAAAACGCGATTCATGTAATTAAAAGACGCTCCATTTAAAAGCGCGCTGTCATTGGTAACGGTGACTCGAAATTCCCCAATCCGTATTCATGTGAAGCGGAATTGTAGTAGCGTGGGTTAAAGGCTGCGCGCGCAATCTAACTCGGAGATGGTGGAAGGGAAGGGTTGCCTTCTAATAAGCAAGCAACTGAAGCTAGCTTCAGCCGATGCCGAAGATAGCCGAGTAAATCCGAGTGCGCTCGAACTCATACGTTTGTACCCGACTCCCCCTCCGCGAAAGCGAAAGGGCCAGTCAGCCAGTCAATCCCACGTTTCACTGTATTGACACTCGCAGCTCTATTTATTTTGTTTAAATGCGTCTAGCGTCTATTTATTAACTTAGCCTATTATTAACTGTCTATTTATTAACGTTGAGTGTAACTGCAATGGACTTCAAATTCCGACGATCTTTCATTTAATATCCTATATTAGACCTAGACTTGTACTAAAACTAATAAATTTGTACAAATACTAAATAAAAAAGCCGTTAATAAAAATTGTCATCTTAGTTTTTTTAAACCTCTAATAATAGGCCTACAAATATACTTCTTATGTAACAAGCAGTAAAACTTGGAATTCAAAACTAACACAATCCCTAAAATATTTTTTTAATGCATTTTACGATATTTAAACGTGCATAAAAATCACAGATATCAAGTTATCTATATAAATGGGTTTACTGTAACTATAAAGAATTCAAAAGGCAGATAAAAGACCTAAGTTGGTTTTACTCCTTGTTGCTCTCGTGTTTTAATTATCTAAATTTAATAGTATGCATATTTTATTAACTTTTTAACAATTATTTAAGTATCGTTGCTTACTAAGATATAGTAGAACTGCGTTCAAATAGCATTCAAATTCACCATTTGCACCCTTTTTTTCTAAAATTTTCCGGGGGAGGGAACCCCCCCGGAAAATTTTCCGGGGAGGGAACCCCCCCGGAAAATTTCTGCTTCACTACATTTCACACCCACCGCACGCCACTGTAGAGTTATGATGAGTTAGTAGATTAATGACAAAATAATAAAACGTTTGGCTTTTATATCTTATGAACCAATATAGGTACAGGTGTGGAATTGTTAATTTCTGTTTAAGTTCCTAATGAACTCTAAATTAAAATTAATTTTATACAATATCAAAGTATCTTTAAAAAGGTAATAGAGGAGAGTCAAAAGTGCCTTGAGTTGGTTCCAGTAAACGATGACACGTAACACTGCCGATTTACTCATTATGTTCCAAAGAACATAAAGCCAAAGAAACGAAAAATTACTTATAATATGAAAGGAAGTCCCAACTACAAATTTATGAGTAAAATTTGAGATAAATTTTGCTACATCAAATCCATCCAGTACAAATAAATAATGCTATTTTTTAAATTAGACAATGAATACCTAACGAACGACCAAAGATAAATAAATAACGATAATATCCATTGAGTCACGATGAAACCTTTAAGTGAAGAGATATTAACACTCGCAGATATTACTTAAAAACAAAATACACTTTATATTAATGCAATTTAATATAATTATGAAGTTTTTCCCGAATTTGTTTGGAACAATTTTTTTTTTATAAATTAAACATGTCATGATGAGTGTACGTGGTCTTCTACCTTCATAAGAGTGACACTCGATTCTAACACCCTAACAATTATAAATAATTCAGGGGTGAAATAAATAAATATATAAATATATAAATATAAATTTGTTTCAGGTGAGTTTTACTTGAATATCTTCTTTATGTAAGTTTATTTATTATTTTGTAATATAAGCGGTATAATTAGAGTTTTAAATGTACATAGTCCTAAATATTTTTTTACAGTTATAATACCGAANATATAAATTCATTTCAAAAAATCGTCGATGCTTTTATACAGGCGATTTGAAATATGCAGTGAAATTGAGATAGTCGAACCATAGGGATATAATATATACATTCATAGCTATAACAGATACAAAAAAATATGGAAATATATAATTTGTTTTTCAGCTCACATTTTCGAAAAATGATTATTAATTCTGCATTCCATATTCCAATAGAAGAGGTGAAGGCAATAATAATTGTATCGAATAAATCAAAATATTTCTTTTAAATGTATCACCGTACAGCACCCCTCATATATAACCAATATAATGCTTTATATTTATTCATTCTTTATTTATTTATAAAATTTTGCATTTTATACTTAGTTATAAAAACAATTCATATTGATTTACATATATGTATTTGAAAGGAATTGAAAACATTAAATAACATATATTTGCAATAATGGTTTACTAAATTTCTTAAAAAATTAAAAATAAAGGTTGAAGGGTAAAATTTATTAATTTACTAGGAAATAACTATAAAAAAAAATTTAAAATATCAAATTTTATTTCCACGGTTAGTTATTTGCTTACACTACTTGATTAGGCGTCCCTAGTTGGGAGGCCTCAAAAAATCTCTGGCTTTAAAGAAAGAAATGGCTTTGGATTGCACTGTTACAACAACTGTTTGATCGGAAAATTTAAAACATAGATAACAAAGAATAAATCATTTTAATTGTGAAAAGATAGATGCCCTTTGGCATGAAAATAAAGCAATCAAAGAAGTCATATTAAAACTAAAATCTCCAATAATGAACTAATTAACACTGATCACAAATTAGAAAACGAATAAAAAAGAAATAACCTCTTTTTTAAAGGCATTCCTCTAGACGTGTCGTCCCTGACATACACAACTATATTAGAGTTTTCTAAAAAAAAAAATAATTGTAACTTGTAAATTATTGTCAGCTCCCCAAGGACCAAGACATACTGAAAATACTGAGCAACTGTGAATTATTAACCATTTCCAACTAAAGTTAGTAAACAAAGAGATTTTAATGCAACTACTAGAAATAATATATCTAAATTATTCTTTTTGAGAAAGGAAATCTTTTCAAAGACTGGCACCAATGCAAATGTATTATTTGAATACCATAAAATAGGGGACGATTGTTTTGCGCTCGATGATGACTTCGATTTTCTCTATAAAGTAAAATGCGGAGTTAAATAAAAATTAGAAATATGTGGAATAGATCTGTCAGAAATAATTCTCTCTTTGAAGATTATATTCTTAGGAGACCTCTTTGATTTGGAGTAATATTTTAATAACTAACCAGTTATAAGTGATAAACTTTCATCAACTTGATATTTGGTCTACTAAGTAATTTCGTACTCAAGATGATGATAATCGCATTGTCCACATTGCGTGTTGTGTTAAGAATATGTGGTCATATTCTTAAAAGGCACCAAAACATTTACTTATACACAAAATTCTAGCTTGATGTTAGTCAGACACTTTTTTGCACGCTATATCCTGGACTATTGAAACAAGTTTATATACTTCTATCCTCCCGACTTCTATTACGTATTGGAATTTGGAATTGTAATGGATGTAGCAATTTTTGTTGATATCAGCCACAAATTTACCAATTCTGACATAATATGCCAATGCGAATCATGGAAAGCATGGATGACATTCTAGTGTCTCCCATTAATTTGCCGAGTTCGAATTATAACGTCACTGTCAGAGAGCAGAGTCGTTAACGAGCCAGTGGAGGACTTCAAAGAATCGAAATCTTAGACAAAACTGTTTATTGCCACTTGTTTCTCATCACACTTTTTTATTATAAAGAAAACCAATTGTTGTAGTTAACTTATTGTATATTTTTAGGAAACCACCCAAAATTTAATATTGCAGATAAATAATATTTAATAAAATAATATTTATTATTTATACGTTTTTTGCAATTCTGAACCACGAGTAGTTTACTCTAGGTCATATTTTATAGTTTTCAAAAAACAGAACACCCTGTATAAAAAATCAAGAAAATTTTAGCATTTTTAGAGGTTTAAGAACAAGCAGGAGTTTTTATAAAGAATGACCTTTTATTGAAAACCTAAAAATAAGTCATTTTTCCTTTCGGATACTCTTTCTAGGGACACACTTTATATATGCGTGTGTGTGTGGGTGTGCGAGCGTTCACATTTATGTTTGTGTGTATTTTCTAGGCCTATTGAACCATTTTTCTCGTTCAATGACTTCAGAGACGATATGAATAAAGAAAAAAGGCCGCATAGGAAAATTCATTTTGAAATAGCCTCATTCTCAACCAAAATATATAAAAAAACATTTTCCACTACCTTTTCACTCTCCTTTTGCGGATACAATAATAAACAATGGTTTGTGTCTGAAAGAGGAGGTGGACCGATGGAGGATTGTAGGATATTGGAGACAATACAATTTTGCGATCCCTCCCTCTTAGCCACCCCCTCCTCTATAGCTTCCTCTATAGTGAGGAAACATTTATCATTTTAGGGGCCCTGAAGGTTCGGGCCCGCAAGTCCTGGCTCTGAGAGCCCCTCAGTACAATTTACCCCCTCCTCTTTTACAGGAAAATAGAAGAAGAAATAATAAAAAGGGCTACCGGTGGAGTCCCACCCTCAAATTTCGAAGGGTAGAAGGAAAACAAATGATGGCAATCATAAGCTGTTGCTTGCAGGGCCGTTTTAGACGTTCATTGCGCCTTGGGCACCCCGACACGATGCGCCCCCCCNAGAATGACCTTTTATTGAAAACCTAAAAATAAGTCATTTTTCCTTTCGGATACTCTTTCTAGGGACACACTTTATATATGCGTGTGTGTGTGGGTGTGCGAGCGTGCACATTTATGTTTGAGTGTATTTTCTAGGCCTATTGAAGCATTTTTCTCGTTCAATGACTTCAGAGACGATATGAATAAAGAAAAAAGGCCGCATAGGAAAATTCATTTTGAAATAGCCTCATTCTCAACCAAAATATATAAAAAAACATTTTCCACTACCTTTTCACTCTCCTTTTGCGGATACAATAATAAACAATGGTTTGTGTCTGAAAGAGGAGGTGGACCGATGGAGGATTGTAGGATATTGGAGACAATACAATTTTGCGATCCCTCCCTCTTAGCCACCCCCTCCTCTATAGCTTCCTCTATAGTGAGGAAACATTTATCATTTTAGGGGCCCTGAAGGTTCGGGCCCGCAAGTCCTGGCTCTGAGAGCCCCTCAGTACAATTTACCCCCTCCTCTTTTACAGGAAAATAGAAGAAGAAATAATAAAAAGGGCTACCGGTGGAGTCCCACCCTCAAATTTCGAAGGGTAGAAGGAAAACAAATGATGGCAATCATAAGCTGTTGCTTGCAGGGCCGTTTTAGACGTTCATTGCGCCTTGGGCACCCATCGCATTGTCCACATTGCGTGTTGTGTTAAGAATATGTGGTCATATTCTTAAAAGGCACCAAAACATTTACTTATACTCAAAATTCTAGCTTGATGTTAGTCAGACACTTTTTTGCACGCTATATCCTGGACTATTGAAACAAGTTTATATACTTCTATCCTCCCGACTTCTATTACGTATTGGAATTTGGAATTGTAATGGATGTAGCAATTTTTGTTGATATCAGCCACAAATTTACCAATTCTGACATATTATGCCAATGCGAATCATGGAAAGCATGGATGACATTCTAGTGTCTCCCATTAATTTGCCGAGTTCGAATTATAACGTCACTGTCAGAGAGCAGAGTCGTTAACGAGCCAGTGGAGGACTTCAAAGAATCGAAATCTTAGACAAAACTGTTTATTGCCACTTGTTTCTCATCACACTTTTTTATTATAAAGAAAACCAATTGTTGTAGTTAACTTATTGTATATTTTTAGGAAACCACCCAAAATTTAATATTGCAGATAAATAATATTTAATAAAATAATATTTATTATTTATACGTTTTTTGCAATTCTGAACCACGAGTAGTTTACTCTAGGTCATATTTTATAGTTTTCAAAAAACAGAACACCCTGTATAAAAAATCAAGAAAATTTTAGCATTTTTAGAGGTTTAAGAACAAGCAGGAGTTTTTATAAAGAATGACCTTTTATTGAAAACCTAAAAATAAGTCATTTTTCCTTTCGGATACTCTTTCTAGGGACACACTTTATATATGCGTGTGTGTGTGGGTGTGCGAGCGTTCACATTTATGTTTGTGTGTATTTTCTAGGCCTATTGAACCATTTTTCTCGTTCAATGACTTCAGAGACGATATGAATAAAGAAAAAAGGCCGCATAGGAAAATTCATTTTGAAATAGCCTCATTCTCAACCAAAATATATAAAAAAACATTTTCCACTACCTTTTCACTCTCCTTTTGCGGATACAATAATAAACAATGGTTTGTGTCTGAAAGAGGAGGTGGACCGATGGAGGATTGTAGGATATTGGAGACAATACAATTTTGCGATCCCTCCCTCTTAGCCACCCCCTCCTCTATAGCTTCCTCTATAGTGAGGAAACATTTATCATTTTAGGGGCCCTGAAGGTTCGGGCCCGCAAGTCCTGGCTCTGAGAGCCCCTCAGTACAATTTACCCCCTCCTCTTTTACAGGAAAATAGAAGAAGAAATAATAAAAAGGGCTACCGGTGGAGTCCCACCCTCAAATTTCGAAGGGTAGAAGGAAAACAAATGATGGCAATCATAAGCTGTTGCTTGCAGGGCCGTTTTAGACGTTCATTGCGCCTTGGGCACCCCGACACGATGCGCCCCCCCCCCCCCCCCCNATTTTAAACGCCAATCGAGAACAGATGGAGCGAGACCGACCCGACTCAAGCGTTTTTTTAAAGCTTTTTGCTAGCTAAGCGTTTTCGGTGGCCGAAAACGCTTAGCTAACAAAAACACTTGATAAAACACGCCCGAGTCGGCTCGGTCTCACTCAGTCTTGCTTGGCTTGGTCTCACATAGCGTTTAATGTGAATAGACCCATGCTAATACGTGTATTTGCTTCTCAAACGGAATCGGCCTCATTCGGTCTCGCACGCAGTCTGAAAGCTGCCTTAAGTGGGGTTATTTTTGATTTTTTTAAAATAATGTTACTATAATCTGTACTTATCTGATTTCTATGAAACTTTTATAGTATATCGTAAATAACCCATAGATAGTCCCAGATCATTTGATCCGTCTGCGCTCTTTAACTTTTGCAATCCGAAAAAAACGACAAAAATCACCGTCACGAAATCTACAGATGACGATAACTTGAGTTAGTTGATCACCGAGTTAGTTGAAATTTGGTACACATGTTCATTTTACCAATGCTCAGACTGTGTTCGTTGGAAAACGTTATCCGCCCAAGCGTTCACGGGCAACGCTCGCCTAAACGTAAGCTTCAAAATGACGGGAAAAAATGTTATTAAGGAAGCCTGTTCCTTGACTTGTTTTGTTTATTTACGTTATATTTGTCACAATGTCACTTGATTTTGTAAATATTGAAAATATGATAACGGTCTTACTAAAAGTCAAATTGATCTGTGCTGACGCTTATTTTAATATATTAGGCACATAATATTATTATAATACTGCATACTTAATCCAAGAAAAAATTCTATATACTTTACTACACCCCCCCCCCCCTCCTCAACTACAACTTCTATTCTATAGCTCTGATTTGCATCGGGCAAACGCCATAACCCTCAGAATTTTATTCCTAATATACTTACATCCACAAAAATTATTTTTTTACTTTATTATTTTTTATGTTTTTAATTTTGCCTTAAATCCGCTAAGTTCAAATAGTTAATCACTTTTAATTTTATCTCAATTCTAACTCGACAATGTATAAGTAGTAAGCATTGTATGCCTAGCAGTGTGATTTTATAATTTAAATTCATTTAAAATTTAATGAAAAGCTTAAAGAACTTCATTCCTAACAGGTGTACAGCAACACCACATGTATTTTTGTTTTGTTTGCGCAACTTTGACTTAAGTTGGCTATTCTTTCTTCAATAGTATTCTTCCATTTATCTCAAAGATAAATTTCCTCTCTTTTGTATAATATTCTTCTACAATCTTCTATGTATTGATCAAGTTAATGCAGCTAGTATTTTATATTCATAAGCTTGGTTTTCCGGCAAAATCCGCGTTAATAACTTCGGGCAAAATCAAATGCAGAAAAAAAGAGATATTAGGTAAGTATAAAAATATATGTAAAATTAATTAAAACACGGTTAACTAAATTAGAGAATAGAAGAAGAAGTAGATGTTAAGTTAAAACTAAAAGAAGCTAGTGCGTATAGGCTTTCAGGGTTAGTTCGTGATGTTTACCCGAGGCAAACACAATGTGTGTTTGCTTCGAGTCAACATCACGATGCACGACACCCCTGAAGATGCTTCCAGTAGTGGAAGCGAAACGTCGGACTTCATCCCCTCTGTGACAGGGATTTTACCGGAAAACACAGTTTTTGATTACGAGCCAACCGGTGGAAGCCCACACACTAGCTTTAACTTAACTTCTACTTCTTCTACTTCTTCTACTATTCTCTAATTTTGTTAAATGTGTTTTTATTACTTAAAATCACTTTCTTTTCTGCACTTGTTTATGCCCGATCATATAAGTTCTTAAGGCTTTAAAACAACATAGGATACAAAATGATGGGAGTACGACCAAAACCGAGATCAATGAGCCAGAAGAACATAAAGCATTGATAATATACAACTAAAAAAATAATAATAATAATAAATAACAAAACATCGATGCTGCATTATAATATTTACCTATCTTTAAATAATCCAAATCAATATCTATTACAATTATTAATAACTAAGGGAGACATACAGAGAAAAATACACCCCCGCACCGGGAATCGAATCACGGGACCTCCTATTAATCCGTACAGGTGCTCTTACCATCTGAGCTATACGGGAGAATGATTTTTCTCTGTCGTAACTGATACATATTCCCGAATCCAAGCTCTTAATCTTATTCTACAAATCTAGAGAGCCAAATATTCACGGCAACAGAACTAGACCGAGAATTAACACTTATAATTGTAAAGTACTCAATTAGTACCTGTACCTAGTACATCTATTAGAAATTCAATTTTTAAATTTTGGGTAGTTTTATTACTACGGAAAGATTTAACTTTAAATAATCCAAATTACAATTATCAATAACTACGGGAGACATACAGAGAAAAATACACCCCCGC
>KZ652471.1:180138-191093 GCA_001010745.2 Gerris buenoi | reverse complement strand
ATAAAACTCATACGTTATTTTTCATGACTTCAAAGAACATCCATGCCAAATTTGAAGAAAATCGAACAAAGCGTTTGGCCGTAAGCGCGTAACAAACATTTTCAAACGAAATGCAAAACGGTCCAGTACCTGGGCAAGACCGGGGAAGAAAAAGTTAAAACATAGACCTCGCTTCGCTCGGTCAACTACCTACCGTAGCTAAAGATTTGAAATTTGGGATTCAAATTAAACTTTTTTGCTCAAAAAAAACAGGAAAAATATTACGAACTTAAACACTCCAAATTTAGTCGGATCACCCAAACAATTACGAACTGAACGCAACCTTTTATATTTTCAAGTGAGTGAGGAATAATTTCAAAGGAATTGAAATGTAGATCACAAATATATATCGCGTTTCCAAAATGGCGGCCGTTTTATCCCCAAAATAATTAAAACAAAACGCAATACAAAATGCCCTCCCCCAGCTACTCCATAAGGACAGGTCCTAGAAATGAAGCAACACTGCATAAATATACATCTTTGTGGTCCAATGATACTTCCGGGAGTTGATGTAAAAAAGTTAAATTTTAGAAAAAATTTTAGGCGGTCGTAACTATGGTGATCCAAAATTTTTTTTTTTTTGTAATTATTAAGAGGAAAATCGTCATAATGGTATTGAAATTTGGATCACAAATGTATATTGCGTTTCCAAAATGACGGCCATATTATTAAAATTCCTCCGAAGTTATTTAAACAAAAGTTTTTTCATTTAAAATATATCCGCCATAAGCTGGGATCGAACCCGGGGCTACTGGGCGAATGCCCGATACTTAACCAACTGCGCCATACCTATATAACGAATATCGGAGCACAAAACTTCCTATTTAAATGTTTTAATTTTAATTACCTATAACTGCATAAAACTTACTATTTAAACAGTAAATATCTCTTTAAATATATATTTCAATTATAACTAATTATCTCTCAGCTCTTTTTCTAAACCATATTTATTATTCTGCCCGTTACCGCGGGCCTAACGGCTAGTATATATGAATTGGTATAAAAAATAGTGTACGATATATGAACTTTTATAACCGAAGAAATTCTTTTACTAGTTTGCTGGAAACTACTTGACGGGATTTTTTAAAAATATTTTTTGATATTTTTATCATATTAATTTTTGTTTGTACTTTTAATTTGAGAGTCTCCTAAAGAGTTTTACTTTTGTTAACCAGAAAACGCATTAAAAACTATTCTTATCTAACGTATAATATAGATTAAGCAGCATATATAGATTAGAGCATTGAAAACTATACAATCAATAATATAGAACCCGTGTGTCATTCTTATTTGTAACACTCTGTAAATGTATTTTTGGAGAAATTTAGGGGATTTATTTTTTCAATAAGTTTACTTTATATCGAAGCCTCTTTCACTGCACATGCTAAATCTTCAGCCTTAATATTGCGAGATGAAACAACTTTGTTACTAAACTCCTATCAAAGAGAATATAACTCTCAGAGAAGTAACAATATGACGCAAGTTATTCCGATGGCATTGAAAGTTGTTCAATTTCTGAACATTTTTGGCTCGGATTTTGTCTCATATCTGAACCAGAAAGTTTGTTGTAGATACTTATTGTTTTAGTTGATTCTGTGTTTAAAAATCTGCTGTATATTATGTTTCGTAAATAAAATGTACAGTTGTAAAAGTGTCTGAAGAGAAAGCCAGAAAACGACAAGAAATTTTGTCTCGTCATATTAATTATTATAATTTATGTTGCAAGTTTGAGATACTTATAAAATTTGCATGCTTATCATTTCTCGTCCGCTATCATCAATCAGTTTAAACTATCCTGTCCTTACACTTTTTTCTATATTCACGTAACGGAATATGTAATATATTTACCGCATCAATCAAATATAAAACGCCNTGGGACAAACCGCTACAAAGTGAAACACGTCCTCGTCCTCATTAAGGTTACACAGGCAACATTTGTTCTTGTATAACTCTTCTTTCCTCCATGCCTTGAAGTTCAGATTAAGCAACCCACACCTTGCTTGAAATATTAGCTTTATTTGACAAATTGTTAGGTTAGTGTTGCTTCCAAAATAGGTGACGGAGTAGTCTAGATGCCTGTAGTAAAGGTTTAGCCTGGACTCTTTGCCTGCTGCTATCAACGTGTTTCGCCTCGTCTGCTGCCTCTTGGTTACGGCGTCTAGCATGTGTTGCCTCCACAACCCTCTCTGCTCCCAACTATCCTCAATATTCTCTCCGTTTCCACTACATACCTCTCTCCATTCTTTGTACCAGAAACACTGTGCCCTCACCGCTTCTTTCGCCAAATAATTGGGTAGCCTGTTTTCCTCTAAATAAAAAATTTTATTTAAATAATTCATATTCATACTACTGGCAATTTCATTTATGCTTTGGAATCCTACCTCCAATTCCAACATGTAATTTGGAGTATTCATTGGAGCCGATAATATTTTTTTAAGGAAAAATCTTTGAAAGGTGTCTAGCACTTCCCAATATTTAAAACCCCATACTTGTGCACCGTACGTAACTGACGATCTTAAAACGGCTTTGTAAACTTTCTCTTTTGCCTGGACACTTATGCTTTTATTATTTATAAATTTCTTCCATACTGAATTTAGAGCTAATTTACCGACTTTAATCCTTTCTTCTAAATGTGTTTGAAAGGAGAGTTTGGGCGTTAGTATTATGCCTAGATATTTATATTTGTTGACAATCTCAATCCTCTCTTTCTTGTACGTCCAGTACTTATTGCCAACTCCACCTCCCTTTCTAAACACGATTATCTTAGATTTAGTCATATTTACTTTTAAATTCCACAAATCAGCAAAGTTTTCTAACCTGTGAATCATTTTTTGCAGGTTATCAGGATTATCCGCGATTAGTACAATGTCATCTGCATACATGAGAGCACTTATTCTGAAAGAGTATTAAATGAGAAAGTTTTTGTGAGATTTGACAGTCTTCAAGAGTTTTTCTAGGAAATTAGTAAGCGTTCAAAGAATTTCAGAATTTTTTTTTTTTTTTTGTTATTTTTTATAACAATAATAGCCCGGCAAAATTCAGAAAATTGGGAATAAACTGTAAAAACGAGTTCTCAGAAATACTCTTGAAAGAGAAGTTTGTAGAAAAATGGATGTTAGATCGATTACACTTGAATACATTAATTATAACACGCACCTCGACTTTAAGACGCATCTCGATTACCGGAAAGTCCGGATTACCGAAAGTCCGGATTAAACGGAATGAGTTTTAAAATGTCTGTAAAACAAGTATTAAGTTGGGTAAAACTATTAAAAACGATTTGTATCGTAAAAATTACTTCTATTCGTTTAAAAAAACGCAATTTAAGGACTGTTCTGTCACCAGTCCGAATATCAAATAAATTATTTATTAATTGATAAACATTAATCACACTAAAGGAGCAAAAAAAAAAAATGTACGTCAATGTGGTCAAGTATAGGTTGGTAGTATGGTCGTAAATTAAGAAACTAGCCAGACAGTGGTTTAAAGCAGTAAGTTGTACATTTAAACAGTTGCATTTGTACAAATAAATTCAATTTCATTTTTAAATATTAAATACATTATATAATAAAATAATTAATAATCTAAGTAAAAGATGTGTACCAAATAAAAACAACTAATCATCCCGTAATACGTTTTAGCTACAAACAAAACTCTGCATACTCGACATGTTCATAAAAATGTGCTGTTTAGCTTTTAAAATTATTTGAATTTACAAAACAACAAAATTGAGCCACTTCTTATCTTATGGTACTTAGAAAAGTCAGTTTTCGTCTGTGCTCCAGGCTCATACTTTTTCCAACAGTTTTTACAGCAGTTTTCATACTTTTTTCAATTTCTTGATATAAAAGTTGTGTAAGTGTAGCTGGAGCTAGATAAATACTTTCCTCTCTCTTAATGCCTGCTTCTGTCCACACCGCGCAGTCAACAAATCACAGAAGTCTGTCTACTCTTACTACGCTTCTAAGTGCATTCGACTACCTGATTAATATTTTTGTTTATTCAATTCATTTGTTTTATTGTTTATTTAGTTCACTACTTAGAAAATAAAATTAATAATGTTATCTATTTAGAAAATAAATTATTCCCTTCAGAATAAAGAATAATAGTGATTGTATCAGTCAAAATAACCTTAAAACCTTAAAATTTTCAAATCCCGAAATCCCGGGATTGTAAAGTAACAATTGTCACAGAGGTAAATTGGCTAAGGATCCCGGGATCCCGGGATTGGATTCCCTAATTCTGATATGAAATTCGAGCTAGGTCTAATCATTTCACAAAAAGTTAAGACATTGTACACTTGTACACTGTACTCGGCTTGGTGAAATTTCACGGAACTCCGTTGAACCGCCTACGTGTTTCTTAAAACCCTCTCCCCATCTTAGTCTTATATAAGTGTATTTCCTGGAATACTCTACCTTTATATCTTCCGCCCTACATTTCTACGGAACCGAAACAGATTTATCGATGTGCTTACTCATTCATAATTGTTCTAAATCTGTTTAATATTAACAGAAATATCGGATATTTCTCGTGTCGGAACGTTGGAATGTACACCTGTAAACTATACTAGGAACAATTTTATAAATGTTAATAGAAAAGCAGAAACCCCCGATAATGTTAACAATTCATAAATCTAAACAGGCTCTGGTTCCAAATTGTACATAGTTTTTGGCTAGTCCGGATTATACGGATGTCCGGACTAGCAAGGTTCGGATTATACGGATGTCCGGACTAGCAAGGTCCGGATTATACGGATGTCCGGACTAGCAAGGTCCGGATTATACGGATGTCCGGACTAGCAAGGTNTAAAAACAACTAATCATCCCGTAATACGTTTTAGCAACAAAAAAAACTCTGCATACTTGACATGTTCATAAAAATGTGCTGTTTAGCATTTAAAATTATTTTAATTTACAAAACAACAAAATTGAGCCACTTCTTATCTTATGGTACTTAGAAAAGTCAGTTTTCATCTGTGCTCCAGGCTCATACTTTTTTTAACAGTTTTTACAGCAGTTTTCATACTTTTTTCAATTTCTTGATATAAAAGTTATTTAAGTGCAGCTGGAGCTAGATAAATACTTTCCCTCTCTCTTAATGCATGCTTCAGTCCACACCGCGCAGTCAACAGATCACAGAAGTCTGTCTACTCTTACTACGCTTCTAAGTGCATTCGACTACCTGATTAATATTTTTGTTTATTCAATTCATTTGTTTTATTGTTTATTTAGTTCACTACTTAGAAAATAAAATTAATAATGTTATCTATTTAGAAAATAAATTATTCCCTTCAGAATAAAGAATAATAGTGATTGTATCAGTCAAAATAACCTTAAAACCTTAAAATTTTCAAATCCCGAAATCCCGGGATTGTAAAGTAACAATTGTCACAGAGGTAAATTGGCTCGGGATCCCGGGATCCCGGGATTGGATTCCCTAATTCTGATATGAAATTCGAGCTAGGTCTAATCATTTCACAAAAAGTTAAGACATTGTACACTTGTACACTGTACTCGGCTTGGTGAAATTTCACGGAACTCCGTTGAACCGCCTACGTGTTTCTTAAAACCCTCTCCCCATCTTAGTCTTATATAAGTGTATTTCCTGGAATACTCTACCTTTATATCTTCCGCCCTACATTTCTACGGAACCGAAACAGATTTATCGATGTGCTTACTCATTCATAATTGTTCTAAATCTGTTTAATATTAACAGAAATATCGGATATTTCTCGTGTCGGAACGTTGGAATGTACACCTGTAAACTATACTAGGAACAATTTTATAAATGTTAATAGAAAAGCAGAAACCCCCGATAATGTTAACAATTCATAAATCTAAACAGGCTCTGGTTCCAAATTGTACATAGTTTTTGGCTAGTCCGGATTATACGGATGTCCGGACTAGCAAGGTCCGGATTATACGGATGTCCGGACTAGCAAGGTCCGGATTATACGGATGTCCGGACTAGCAAGGTCCGGATTAGCGAGACTACTGCCTATATCGTCCAATGTTGATTCGTTGTTTTTGTTTTTCTATTAGATTGGAAAAGAGTAATAATTCAGAAAATGGATTTGATATTAAAAATCTTAACAATTTCTTTGGGCAAAGAAAATGTTGTTATTTTACTACGTTTTTAGTAGCTTGCTTTCTTGTTTGTTTGTCCAGTACAAATCTTGACTTTTAATGTTAGTTCAAAGTCGATTACAAGATTTGTAGCTAGACATTTGAAACTTTTAGAATTGCTCAGAACAATATTGACAATGTATTATTTTAATACATACTATTACCCTTATTTCAGCAGAATTAAATTCGTTTTCAGCAAATTTTGCCGTATGGAAAGTTAGTCCGGAAAAAACCCGCAAGTTATTTTATATGTTTTGACATGACCCATATTTACGATCTTCATTTTGACAGGTTTCAAATTTATTATTTATGACAGAAAATTTAAAAACGTAGTATATAAAAAGTACTTTTTATCTTGCAATTTTAAATACATAACTCTAATTGAATTTTTAACTTTAATAGTTTTCTATTTAAATTTAAATATTTTTTTTATTTTTCTTCATTCAAACTACACAGAAATGAAAATTAATTTTGGCAAAACCATTAAGTTTCCATTTTATTGATAACAAAGATTTCCTTTTAACAAACAATTTAATTATTATATTTTTAAATCCCCTTTTAATATTGTTCAAACATCACAATAAATTACCCATTTAACTTGTTGATTTTCCTCTCCAATGATATTGTGTCCTAATTTTAGGAAAGCTAAAAAGGATTTTTTTTTTTTTTTTTTACTTACAAGTAAGTGAGGTCCCAAAAAATAACATTTATAATTTTTAGTTATTAAATTTAATTAGGATGCCAGAGCTTATTTTTTTACAAAAAGAAAGTTTAATACAAACAATAATGTAGTCTAACTTATCCAGTAATAAGTATCTAATGTTGACTTGCGTAACTAGTATCGTCGGATCAAATCGGACCCAAGGCTTTTTAAGAATGATAAAGCAATTAAATGAGTAATTACTTTTAAATGTTTTATTTTTAGCACTGTTTCCAACAGGTGCTAAAAAAACCAGAACTATCAACGAGGAGAGCTAAAACTAGAACTATCAACTAGGAGAGCTAAAGCCTCGTTTATACGATGACACTAAATGTCGCGACATTCCATGCCGCGAAATTAGTGTTGCCGAGTGTCGTCGTATTAACAGTAGATGTCACGGCACTAAACGCACTATCACTAACAAGCTGAGTGTCAAGCAGTGTCACGGCATTAAATGTCGTGACATTAGTGTCATCTTGTGTACGAGGCTTAAAACTGGAACTATCATCGATGAGCTAAAACTAGAATTGGGGTACTACTGAAGGGATTCCATTGAGAAAGATTCTACTACTTTAGTATCACTATTAAGGAGTACTGCAATGAGATATATAACTATTAAAGTGAAGAGAAATAAACTTTTTTAACGTCAGGAAAGGTCAAAATACAATTTTCAATGTAATCTGTGAAAAAGCAGCGCTCTTTCGTTGACAAATTTTAACTAATCTTGAAAAGCTTTTATTGTTAACCTTTTAAACTTGTAATAGCGTTTTCAAATGTTAGACCATTTCCTCGCCCCATATAACCAAAGGAATTGCCTTGAAAATGAAGATAAAAAAGGATGTCTAGAGAGAAAATAAGGTCTACAATGAATTAAGAGTTTTAAAAAATCTAGTGAGAAGGTCTTAGAAATTATGTGAAAGGTTTTTCCCATATCTAAAAAGGATCTGGTTATATTTCACAGGAATAATTATTCTTTTTAATGCTGGGGAAAAAAGTTTTTACAGATTCTTACTTTTTGAACCCCTTATAACCTTCAGTAATCGTTCTATTTAACAGTTAATTTTTTTTATCATTGGCTTTATTATCTTTAAGATCTTTTAACTCATCCCACCAAGTTATTTTTCAACTTTTGATTTGTTTAATATCTGCCTAAAATTGATAAATAATATTCGTTTTGAAGTATTTCAAAATGTAATATGACTTATGTAAAAAAAACAATAATATTATATATTGAATTGAAATGATAATAAAGGTATAAAAAAAATACATTTTTTTCATTTGTATGAAATATATGAAATATTGTATTTTGAATTGTATGTTGTATTTGATTTTCAAATGTAATAAAAGAATTTTAAGAAATATATTATTTCTTATTTGGAGTTCGTTGTTGTTTGGAATGAAAGTCCTTTTTTTTCTTTTTTAAGGTTTTGTAGATACTTCTCAAAACCCTTATGCCGAGGGTGATGTGTCCGTCTGTCCGTCGCTCTTTGGTTCATAGGGCCCAAACCGTTCAAGTGAATGTGCTGAAATTTGGAACCCTGGTGCAACTTTTTGACCCAACCAGAGGAAAAATATACAGAAGTCCATAATTAGATTTGCGCATGCGCAATTCAAAAAAATGTGGTAAACTCAAAAATTTACATTTTTTTNATACTTAATACGTCCTAATACGTATACTTAATACGTCCTAATACGTATACTTAATACGTCCTAATACGTATACTTAATACGTCCTAATACGTATACTTAATACGTCCTAATACGTATACTTAATACGTCCTAATACGTATACTTAAAGGATAAAATCAATAAAATATGGGATAGGATGCGAGGAATCTATGTGCCACACTAATTGGTTGACTATTTTTAATAATTATATTAAAACGTTAATAAAACTTAATGGTTTTGTTATGGTTACAGTAAAGCATCGATTATCCGAACGTCTATTAACCGAACCAATTTGTTCTCGTCAAAATTTTAACCGGAATTCAAAATTTAAACTGGAATGGAAAAGAAAACAGGTCTTATGAAGCGGAACAATTTTTTTCTAAATTAAAAACATCATTATGTTTGGTTAAATTCTTTCGACTATGTTAAAGAAATTTACTTAAAAAGACATATATTACTGTGAAAATGTACAAAAAAAATATTGTATAATTTATTTTTATTCAATAAAATACATATGTAACTTGGAAAACAACGTGTATTGTATTTGATAACCAAATAACCTTTTCTAGTCCCATCTAATTGGTAAATCGATGCTCTGCTGTATTTTTCAACTACTTCAACATAATTTTAATAGAAAATAAAATAAAATTATCAATTGTTAAGAATTCATTTCATGTGCTACTGTTCCTGAATTAATGATATATTTGCATTATCCATAAAATATACACCCATGAAGAATGTATGAATGGTGCTTAAGAATACTAAGTTGTCCAACAACTTACAAAGCAAGCTATATATATATATATATATATATATATATATATTCAGCTTGCTTTGTAAGTTGTTGGACAACTTAGTATTCTTAAGCCCCATTCATACATTCTTCATGGGTGTATATTTTATGGATAATGCAAATATATCATTAATTCAGGAACAGTAGCACATGAAATGAATTCTAATTGATAATTTTATTTTATTTTCTATTAAAATTATGTTGAAGTAGTTGAAAAATACAGCAGAGCATCGATTTACCAATTAGATGGGACTAGAAAAGGTTATTTGGTTATCAAATACAATACACGTTGTTTTCCAAGTTACATATGTATTTTATTGAATAAAAATAAATTATACAATATTTTTTTTGTACATTTTCACAGTAATATATGTCTTTTTAAGTAAATTTCTTTAACATAGTCGAAAGAATTTAACCAAACATAATGATGTTTTTAATTTAGAAAAAAATTGTTCCGCTTCATAAGACCTGTTTTCTTTTCCATTCCAGTTTAAATTTTGAATTCCGGTTAAAATTTTGACGAGAACAAATTGGTTCGGTTAATAGACGTTCGGATAATCGATGCTTTACTGTAACCATAACAAAACCATTAAGTTTTATTAACGTTTTAATATAATTATTAAAAATAGTCAACCAATTAGTGTGGCACATAGATTCCTCGCATCCTATCCCATATTTTATTGATTTTATCCTTTAAGTATACGTATTAGGACGTATTAAGTATACGTATTAGGACGTATTAAGTATACGTATTAGGACGTATTAAGTATACGTATTAGGACGTATTAAGTATACGTATTAGGACGCGAGGAAGCTATGTGCCACACTAATTGGCAGATAATTTGCTTTCTATCTAATATGTAGGAGTTAGAAAGCAACCTAAATATTACAAAATAGATTAATTGAATAAAGCTTACCAAGATGTTGTCTAGAAGTTTCCTCAAAAGTCCCTGAAATCATTCAAATAAAACCATAGTCAATGCCTTGTTAATTTCTATCAGTAATGAATAAATAAGAACCAAAGTAGTGTCGAAGCGGTATTAAAATTAATAATAATTACAGTAATAAAGCATTTCAAAAGTAGTATCAAAGCATTACTTGAAAAGCATTAAAATATTACAGAAACACTAATGCCAAAATTAGTATCAAAGTGGTATTATGTTTTATAAACTAGGTGTGCAATGCTTGCAATGTTGAGCTGAGCGTGAAATTTACTCATATTTATTTATTTATTTTCATTTTTTTCTATTTTACCAATAGAATGTAAAAATCAAATAATTTCAATAATGACAAACGTTAACATAACAACAATAACTGTACTCTTAAAGAGCTTTCCAATGACATGCGACTTGAAGAGCATACACTATTTTACCGGATAGCTTCAGCCGTTCAGGAGAAAACTTTTGTACACTTTACCCCGTACCCATGTGTACCGATTTGGACCATTTCATATGTATACCTTCCTGTGGTTGGTCACTATGACCGTGCCGAATTTTGTGCAGAAGGGCTCAGCCATTTAGGAGAAAACTTTTGTACTCTGTACCCCGTACCCCTGTGTACCGATTTAGACAATTTCAGATTTATACCTTCCTGTGGTTGGTCACTATGACCGTGCCAAATTTTGTGC
>KZ652471.1:165344-179845 GCA_001010745.2 Gerris buenoi | reverse complement strand
TCCGGATACAAATTACTAATTTTTGCCGTGTTTGATAAGTATATTGTGGGTTTATTATAACCAAGGAAAATGAAGTAATTAAAAAAAATAATAATAATAATAGTAAAAAAAGTGTTATAAACAATTGTTGCAAGTATAACAAATACCCGAGTTCATAATTACTTAGCCCAGTATTTTCCGATTATATTAGTTAGTTTTCCTGTTTTCGTAGGCGTAGGTTATTTTAATTATTATGGAACATTTCATCAATAAATATTATCAAAATAATTTCTTCTCGGCGAGGAATCAAACCCGGCCTCTCTCCCTGCGCGTTTAAAACTATTTTTTCTCAGGAACTTGATTTTTCCCGGGAAAACTGCTTACATCACTAGATTCATAGGTAAATGGGCTACATTTCAAAAATGTTTAAACAAAATCGTTGGAACCGTTTTGAAGATTTTTTTTTTTTTTTCACGATTTGCCAGAGTTTTTGGGGGGTAGCGCCTCAAAATTTGGAGATAAAATTCAATTCTCGATTTCGCCTATTGGGTATGACTTTTCTGAACATTTATGCCAAATTTTTGGTCAAACTCAGCCAAGTAGTTTAGACTCCAGGCATCTGGACAGACAGACGACAAACAGATATTGTTTAAAAACAACTTTTTTGGACTTAGAGGACCTCAAAACGTGTAAATCCATTAAAAATCTCAAAATCGAATTTTCGCGCAATTTTTCATTTTAAAAAAGAAGATTAAAAAAAAAGTTTTTAGTTAACTTACAGGTCCGGCGTTAAGTGAGTCGACAAGTGCTTGGACGATGCAGGTCAGAGATTGGACTGAGATGGTCACTTGACTCTGAAAACAAATACAAAATAAATATTAGTTTTATACGAAGAATAAAAGTTGTTTTTTCTGTGAAGAGTTTTATGGAATTGACTCATAGTGGAATTAAAACACCAAGAGTAATATTGATTGATTCAGTTCGTCAGATTATGGATTGTCAAAAACCGTCTGTAATTGAAAGTAAATCAGAAAAATAGGTAAAATATAATTAAATAGTATTAATTACATTTTGAATCTGAAGAGGTGATCCACATTTGTCGATATCACTGTCAACAGCGTCGACTAGGAACCTGATAATGTCTTCTCTTTTACTCCTGTGTACTATGGCCTCCATAGGATATGCATTCTCCAGATTCTGAAAAAAAAATATCATCTTAACCAATTACACGGATTCTACTTCAAAATATATTCAAGTTAAAAGATATAAAAAAAAATCTAGCAAACATTTAGGATAATTGGGCTAAAATGTCAAGACCTTCTTTGAACTTGTCTTTAAAAGTACATTTTTATAACGCTTTTAAAATAAAATATTATTTTTGCACTTCATGTTGTGCAACCTTTTGCACAACATGAAATTGGTCATAGTAATAATATACGCTTTATAATTTCATAGTAAGAGATATTTAGAACAACATGAAAATATGTCTTCTATGACGCGCAATAAGTTGCTTATAAATTTCACAAACAATATTTTCCCTCTGTATTTATTGTGGTAGGTATTTATAACAAAACAGAGTTGCTTATAGATCACAGTAATAATAATCGCTTTATAAGTTCATAGCATGAAAATATGTCATCTATGCTGCGCAATTGGAGTTGTTTATAGGTTACATAAACAATATTTGCTCTATACTTTTAGTGAGAGATATTTATAACAATGAGAAATGGCGAATAAAACTTTGATCCTACATTTTGCACAATTATAGCCGATTAATTGGTTACATAAACAGTTTTTTTGTTTCATATGTTAATAGTTGGAAATATCTAGCTAAACTAAGCAATTGAAGAAGCGGTTTTTAGCTCACAATTTATTATTTTAAGACCCATTTAAAACATTAGGCAATTGCAGAAGAGAGATATTTGCCATATTACATAATGTGTCTCAAATGTGAACAAACCTCATAAAATTTGAAACTCGATGTATAAATACCACAAGTGTTTGGGAAGTGGTTTCAGTTGAGTTTTAAGTAAGCTAGGTTTAATTAAAAAATAAAATTGATGCTAAACATAGGGAAATTGGCTTAATTTTACAGAAGAAATGGTTGTAGCTTTTTGTCTAATTACAAATGAATGGGTGTTTTGAAGTTCTTCTTGCAAATGGAAATCTTTCTGCAAATGAAGAGCGTGTGCTCTTGTGTATTTCTTTACTTTTGCTATAAAGGCCCGTTTACACGCTCAAGCTATTTGCACAAGCCAGTTTGTGCAAGTAAATCTTTGCGTGTAAACACAAGCATGAAGTTTGCGCAAGTCAAACTGAATGTCTATTTCATTCAAGCCATTTGCACAAACTGGCTTGCGCAAACCAGTTTGTGCAAATGGCTTTCTTGGTGCGTGTAAACCGTGCTTAAGGAGTATTAGTTAGTATAGTTGCTTAAGGAGTATGGCGCTCTTGGACCGTGTAAACCGTGCTTAAGGAGTATTAGTTGACAAAGCTTTATAAGAACATTAAAGCGAAATCACATTGAGTCAAGAGCTTCGCGAGAATAGTGATGGATAAATTACAAAGAGTGATAGGGAAACTACTAATAGTGATGGATAAACTACAAAGAGTGATAGGGAAACTACTAATAGTGATGGATAAACTACTAATAGTGATGTGGATCAATCAAAACTCTTTACAAGCATCACTATTACCTTATAATATTACAATACCAAAATATCACTCTAAGTGTGATTATATTATAACTCAATCAAAAATGAAGTATCTATGAATGTGTGAATGTCAAACCTGAAATTGATTAAGTTTAATTTTTAAATGTCAGTGTTTAAATAGACATGTTAAAACAATGGAACCATTAATTAATGGCTCCATTGTGTCACTTCACAATAAAATCCCTAGTCAATTGATTCTTGAACTATCTACGTCGAAACAATTGGAACAAAATAAACTATATTTAGCGACAAATGTACACGTAGTACACGGCTATAGTATATCTTTCTGTATTATTATTAAATAATTACAAGATAAAAATAATTTTTTATATACTACGTTTATAAATTTGCTGTTATTAATCATAAATTTCAAACCAATCAAAATGAAGATAGTAAACATGGGACATGTCAAAACAAATAAAATAACTTTTTCCGAACTAACTTACTTCACAGCAAAATTTGCTCAAAACGAAATAAATTCTGCTGAAATATGGCTACAAATATTAAAATAATGCATTGTCATCATGTTCTGAGCTATCCTAAAATTTTCAAGTGTCTAGCTACTCAGGAAGTTAGTTAAAAATCGATTTGTACTGGACAAACAAACGAACAAGAAAGCAAGCTAATAAAAACCTAGTAAAAATTAAATAAACAAGTCCAGTGACTAAGAAACAGTAGGGTATATACTAAACTTGGCATGAAATTAAGGGGAGGGAATAAATAAATAAATAAATAGTCTTTATTTGTAGGGACTATAAAAATAGTATTACAAAAAGTCAATAGAGAAAATAGGGAGTATTTTGTTCACTTATCATTTGTTGTTGGGTCAGTGAGGGNTATGGTATCAATTTATTTTGCTTCAAATAACCCCTTTTAATTTTGTCATCTGAAAATTATACAATCTGTATATATAAACTGAAATTAGGTACTATATAAAATTTAACTTAAATTGTTTAACACTATTATATTTCATTAATTAATATAAACAAAACATTTTAATTAATTATTGGTATAAAGATTATTTTTTAATATATTAAATTTAAAAATTAATAAGTTAGTTTACCTGAAGCTGAAGATAGAGCAATAATGGCAACAAGTGCAAAAACAACTTTCACAATATTCGACATGTTCGTTATATTAGATTACAACTAATTCAAACACTAATTTACTTTTAAACAACTAGATCTGTTAGTTGGGAAGTGAGTGGACGAATTTAGGGACCCACCTCGCTATATATAGTTAACCTTTAGCTGACGTAGACATGTCAAAAACAAAAGATAATACTTTTTTTTTAATAATAAAAAAGTCCTTAACCCCCCACTTTATTTTAATAGTTGCGTGTTTCATATAGATTTTTTTTTCTTGATAGTGTTAATTTGATAATGAAAAAGAAAAAAAAAAATAAAATAAATTTAATTTTCTTAACTTGATAAAGAATATTAGACATTATAATGATATTAAATAATTAAACGATTTTTTTTTTTCTTTTTCTGATTTCCTTTATTGTTATACAACACCTCTTCTTTAACGTAATTAACGTAAACATAAATAAATAAATCTGTCAAAATATTTCAAGGCTTGGAAAATACCATTGAAATTAGTCAGGTGTTACATATTAAAAACTATAATATATTATGTACTCTGTAAAAATCAATAATTATATACACTGTCAATATTTTCGATACAAAATTTGTTATTTTGATTTAAGCAATATTTTTTTTTCTTTTTAATTACAGGGTAAATAAGCAATTAATTAATGGGTTAGTTAACGTGCAATTATAATGTAAATCAAAATGTCCTTAAATATTTTTAAACAACATGTCATGCTTGAAGCTGGTATCGGACTTAATAGGGATTATTACCATATTTTTGCATGAAGTATATGTGGGCAACAAGTTTTTCATTATTATTATTTTTTTTTTTTTAAAAAAAAACATCTCTGGGCCAAACTAAATAAGCAAAAAGTCAACTGAAATATACACCAGTGTATTAGGGAATGTCATGGTCTTTCCACGATGAATAATTATGAGTTATTGCAAATTTCTTTGGTAGGGGTTGATTGATTTCAAAAAAGTTTTTTTTTTTTTTTTTTTTTTTTGGTTGTTTATAGCTCCTAAACCGTCGAGAGTTGGACTATGGTATCAATTTATTTTGCTTCAAATAACCCCTTTTAATTTTGTCATCTGAAAATTATACAATCTGTATATATAAACAGAAATTAGGTACTATATAAAATTTAACTTAAATTGTTTAAGACTATTATATTTCATTAATTAATATAAACAAAACATTTTAATTAATTATTGGTATAAAGATTATTTTTTAATATATTAAATTTAAAAATTAATCAGAGTGTCACGCCGAGGAATCGAACCCCATCTCGTTCCACTCAATAATTCAGTGATGGCCGAGCAGAGGTGGTTTAACCGCCGCGGCTACGCTACCTCCCCTAAAGTAAGTAATAATCAACCTAAAGTAAGCCTAGAAATGGGAAATATTAGAAATAAATGTTTCCCATATAGGAGAAAAGTTGATAATAACATTTTATGGGTAATGCCATGTATATTCTAAATATATTTATCATTATTATATATTAATAGGTCATTTAGTTGCCTTAAATTAAACTATGTTAGGGGATACTAGTTTATTATAGTATGCAATCACAACATTTGAGCATATTCAGTCAAGCTTAATAAAATCACAATATCAAAAGATTTGACTTACGAATTAGTGAAGCATTGGTGATATAAAATTGGTGATATAAAATTGGTGATATAAAATTGGTGATATAAAATTGAGTATTCTGTTTGAATACAATTTTTTATTTTTATTTTTTTTAAAGTTAGAAAAACTTTAAGCCGACATATCGCTAAAAGAGATATATTTAAGAAGTTAAGAAAAGTTGGTCCAATTAATAAGCTTTAAAATAATCCAAATACTTCAAAAATACTGCAACTAAGCTTTAAATCAATACCAAATACTTCAAAAATACTGCAACTAAGCTTTAAATCAATACCAAATACTTCAAAATACTGCAACTAAGCTTTTAATCAATACCAAATACTTCAAAATACTGCAACTAAGCTTTAAATCAATACCAAATACTTCAAAATACTGCAACTAAGCTTTAAATCAATACCAAATACTNCAAACGAACTTGTCAATCATGTAACGGATCTCAAAGAGATGAGTTACAAACGAACTTGTCAATCATGTAACGGATCTCAAAGAGATGAGTTACAAACGAACTTGTCAATCATGTAACGGATCTCAAAGAGATGAGTTACAAACGAACTTGTCAATCATGTAACGGATCTCAAAGAGATGAGTTACAAACGAACTTGTCAATCATGTAACGGATCTCAAAGAGATGAGTTACAAACGAACTTGTCAATCATGTAACGGATCTCAAAGAGATGAGTTACAAACGAACTTGTCAATCATGTAACGGATCTCAAAGAGATGAGTTACAAACGAACTTGTCAATCATGTAACGGATCTCAAAAATATGAGTTACAAAAGAACTTGTCAATCATGTAACGGATCTCAAAGAGATGAGTTACAAACGAACTTATCAATCATGTAACGGATCTCAAAGAGATGAGTTACAAAGAATGTGTAAATCATGTAACAGATCTCAAAAAGATGAGTTACTAACGAATGTGTCAATCATGCAAAACTCAAAGAGATGACTTACAAACGAATGTGTCAATCATGTAACGGACTAAAAGAGATGAGTTACTAAGGAATGTGTCAATCATGTAAAAGTCACAGAGATGAGTTACAAACAAACTTGTCAATCATGTAACGGATCTAAAAGAGATGAGTTACTAACGAATGTGTCAATCATATAAAAGTCCCAGAGATGAGTTACAAACGAACTTGTCAATCATGTAACGGATCTCAAAGAGATGAGTTACAAAGAATGTGTCAATCATGTAACGGATCTCAAAGAGATAATTTACAAACGAATGTGTAAATCATGTAACGGATCTCAAAGGAATAGGTTACTAACGAACCTGATCTTAAATACTTCATTCCAACACAATAGATGTAAAAGCATATACCTAATAGACGGGGAAAAGACCCGGATTTTAAGGCTATTCGTTCAATTTTGACCGTTCGATAAATTAAACGACTTTATCACCGCCTAATCGGCTATTCATTGGAATTGAAACTTTGGGGTTCTAATATCCCTCAAAATCAGAACTTTATTTCATCTTAATAACTAATTGAAGCATTTAACTTTCTACCAGAGTGTGGCAGCATGTATAACAATTTACTATTATATTGTTATAGTGATTGGATTTTTAAGACATAATAAACTTCTTTCCAGATAATTGCCGGATTGCAATGGTTAGGTACTTCTTATTCTGCTGTGCAATGTCAATCCAGAAATAGCATTTTAACTTATTTCTTACATTTTAAAAGAAAAATAGACTTATAATATCTTTAAAACGGTTCCCTACAGTATACGTGTGTTCCAAAGAAGCGTATCACGCTGAATAGCGTGAATAGCGACGTGATTCTCCATGTGAAAATAAGTCGAAATCGATCAGTAATTTTTTTCTATTTCGGCCTAGTTTAGCCGTAATCCGCCATTTTGTATTTCTTTTGAAACAAATTATATTTGAAGAACCCTTCAAGATATTTTTATTAAACTTGACAGATGTCTTACTAACCCCGATATCTAACACTTCCAAAAATATTAGTTTCTCAAATTTATCAAATTTCAAAATGGCGGCCATTTAAAATTTTAAATGTCGTATTTTATGAAAACCAGTAGGTATGAAGAACTTTTGCATGAGACAAAAGTTGTAGAACTTTTTAATGCAAATCAAACGATACCTTAATTGTTAAAATCAGTTCATAAATAAAGAAATTGCGATTAATTAAATGTTCAAAATGTAACTTAACATCACTTTTAAATGTGCTAATAAAGAAAACATCCCTCCCAAAAATTTAAAGATGATAATAAATACAACTTAAAATGTAATGTAAATATTTAAGATAATTTTTGTGAAACAAATTATAAGAATTGCACTAATAATTTACGCCACAAAAAATAAAATAGTCGTAATTTCTTTATTTAGGAACCGATTTTAATTATTAAGGTAAGGTTAGATTGACATTAAAATGTTTTACAACTTTTGTGTCTTGTAAAATTTCTTAATACCCACTGGTTTCCATGGAATTCAACTTTTAAAATTTTAAATGGCCACCATTTTGAACTTTGATAAATTTGAAAACTAATATTTTTGGATGTGTTAGATATCGGGGTTAGTAAGACATCTGTCAAGNGTTTATACAATTGTATAAACTAAATGTTTATACAATTGTATAAACTAAATGTTTATACAATTGTATAAACTAAATGTTTATACAATTGTATAAACTAAATGTTTATACAATTGTATAAACTAAATGTTTATACAATTGTATAAACTAAATGTTTATACAATTGTATAAACTAAATGTTTATACAATTGTATAAACTAAATGTTTATACAATTGTATAAACTAAATGTTTATACAATTGTATAAACTAAATGTTTATACAATTGTATAAACTAAATGTTTATACAATTGTATAAACTAAATGTTTATACAATTGTATAAACTAAATGTTTATACAATTGTATAAACTAAATGTTTATACAATTGTATAAACTAAATGTTTATACAATTGTATAAACTAAATGTTTATACAATTGTATAAACTAAATGTTTATACAATTGTATAAACTAAATGTTTATACAATTGTATAAACTAAATGTTTATACAATTGTATAAACTAAATGTTTATACAATTGTATAAACTAAATGTTTATACAATTGTATAAACTAAATGTTTATACAATTGTATAAACTAAATGTTTATACAATTGTATAAACTAAATGTTTATACAATTGTATAAACTAAATGTTTATACAATTGTATAAACTAAATGTTTATACAATTGTATAAACTAAATGTTTATACAATTGTATAAACTAAATGTTTATACAATTGTATAAACTAAATGTTTATACAATTGTATAAACTAAATGTTTATACAATTGTATAAACTAAATGTTTATACAATTGTATAAACTAAATGTTTATACAATTGTATAAACTAAATGTTTATACAATTGTATAAACTAAATGTTTATACAATTGTATAAACTAAATGTTTATACAATTGTATAAACTAAATGTTTATACAATTGTATAAACTAAATGTTTATACAATTGTATAAACTAAATGTTTATACAATTGTATAAACTAAATGTTTATACAATTGTATAAACTAAATGTTTATACAATTGTATAAACTAAATGTTTATACAATTGTATAAACTAAATGTTTATACAATTGTATAAACTAAATGTTTATACAATTGTATAAACTAAATGTTTATACAATTGTATAAACTAAATGTTTATACAATTGTATAAACTAAATGTTTATACAATTGTATAAACTAAATGTTTATACAATTGTATAAACTAAATGTTTATACAATTGTATAAACTAAATGTTTATACAATTGTATAAACTAAATGTTTATACAATTGTATAAACTAAATGTTTATACAATTGTATAAACTAAATGTTTATACAATTGTATAAACTAAATGTTTATACAATTGTATAAACTAAATGTTTATACAATTGTATAAACTAAATGTTTATACAATTGTATAAACTAAATGTTTATACAATTGTATAAACTAAATGTTTATACAATTGTATAAACTAAATGTTTATACAATTGTATAAACTAAATGTTTATACAATTGTATAAACTAAATGTTTATACAATTGTATAAACTAAATGTTTATACAATTGTATAAACTAAATGTTTATACAATTGTATAAACTAAATGTTTATACAATTGTATAAACTAAATGTTTATACAATTGTATAAACTAAATGTTTATACAATTGTATAAACTAAATGTTTATACAATTGTATAAACTAAATGTTTATACAATTGTATAAACTAAATGTTTATACAATTGTATAAACTAAATGTTTATACAATTGTATAAACTAAATGTTTATACAATTGTATAAACTAAATGTTTATACAATTGTATAAACTAAATGTTTATACAATTGTATAAACTAAATGTTTATACAATTGTATAAACTAAATGTTTATACAATTGTATAAACTAAATGTTTATACAATTGTATAAACTAAATGTTTATACAATTGTATAAACTAAATGTTTATACAATTGTATAAACTAAATGTTTATACAATTGTATAAACTAAATGTTTATACAATTGTATAAACTAAATGTTTATACAATTGTATAAACTAAATGTTTATACAATTGTATAAACTAAATGTTTATACAATTGTATAAACTAAATGTTTATACAATTGTATAAACTAAATGTTTATACAATTGTATAAACTAAATGTTTATACAATTGTATAAACTAAATGTTTATACAATTGTATAAACTAAATGTTTATACAATTGTATAAACTAAATGTTTATACAATTGTATAAACTAAATGTTTATACAATTGTATAAACTAAATGTTTATACAATTGTATAAACTAAATGTTTATACAATTGTATAAACTAAATGTTTATACAATTGTATAAACTAAATGTTTATACAATTGTATAAACTAAATGTTTATACAATTGTATAAACTAAATGTTTATACAATTGTATAAACTAAATGTTTATACAATTGTATAAACTAAATGCATATACAATTGTATAAACAAATTGTAATTTAGGTACAACAGGATGTAGGATGGTGATCCGGCCACTTTAATCAATCTACGCGATGTGATCATTAGTGTAATGCTTGTCTTCCCTCTCTGGGATTCCAACTTGCCAGATTTGTCGGTGTTTAGACCTAGGTTTGGGTGACCGCCGTAGTGTGATTAGCATATTCGTAACTCATCTGATTAATTACATTGAGTGCTCGAGTAAAGTGGTCAGGTATCCGTCCTGTGATAACCTAATGATATCGGATTTATATACGCAAAAGAAAGAGCAATAATTAATATAAAAATTCCAATTTTGAAAACTGGTCTTATTTTCAATTTTTTGTTTGTTTCTGTATTCTTCGCCGTAATTGTTTCCATGAGCAAAATTTGGGAAAAAATTGAATGACGGGAAGTGGTTCGAAATTGGGTTAATATGTGTGCGATGAAACTTAAAAAGGCAGATAAATTTGACGCCATTTTTTTTTATTTTTATTATTATTTTTTTTTTGTTTTTGTATTCTTTACCTTAGTTCTTTCTATGTGCAAAATTTGGGGGAAGATTGATGACGAGAAGTGGTTCAAAATTGGGGTAATAGGTGTGCGATGAAACTTAAAAAGCAAAGAAATATGACGCCATTTTGTTTTTTTATTATTATTGTTTTGGTTTCTGTATTCTTTACCTTATTTGTTTCTATGTGCAAAATTTGGGGGAAGATTGAATGATGGGAAGTGGTTCAAAATCGGGGTAACTGAAACGTGCGATGAAACTTAAAAAGCAAAGTAATGTAAGACCAGTAAAAAACCAAAACACACGATTGAAGTTGCAATGACATTTCCGCTAACCCTATTTTACTACGTTTTTATTAACTTGGTTTCTTGTTTGTTTGTTTGTTTGTCCGGTACAAATCTTGCAATCGAATTTTAACTAGCATCCCGAGTAGCTAGACATTTGAAACTTTCAGAACAGCTCAGAACACGATGACAATGCATTATTTTAATACTTTTAGTAATTTTTCAGCAGAATTTAATTCGTTTTCAGCAAATTTGCTGAATGAAAAGTTAGTTCGGAAAAAATCCGCAAGTTATTTTATTTGTTTTGTCATATCCCATAATATTTACAATCTTCATTTTGACAGGTTTCAAATTTATGATTTTTATAAATAAGAGATAAACATTAAATTACAGGAAAACAGGAAATATATCGAACGAAAATTTAAAAACGTAGTATATAAAAAGTTATTTTTATCTTGCAATTATTGTGATTAAACATTAATTTCAAATAACTATAGAAAGCTCTAAATTTAAATTTGCTAATATTTAAACTCAGCCAGCAATGACACATCCACTGCTCGTCAAAAGACGTTGGCCACGCAAGGCCACAAAATAGGTCAAGATTAGAACTCATGAGCTGATCAAATAGTTAAGCGCAAATCTGGAGACCTTTACGCGATCCAATTATTTTTTTACAACCGATCCCTGTATTGGGAGATTTTCCAATATAGAGAGAATACGATTTTGTTCACTAAAGAAATCGTAAAAAAATCGTCCACTAAAAAAATCCCATTGGACGACCGACTATCTTCCTACTTAAGAACACTCCCTTCCACCTTTTTCCTTCCACTTTCTCGATACTAAGTTTAGAAAAATGCTCAAGACAGGCCGTAAAAAATCGGATAATGTAAAAGATTAAACTATTTTATGCGTGTTGGAACTGTTGTTTAATCATTTTTTATTATACTATTTAACATCCTTAAAATCGGAAGCTTGAATGAAAGATAGTACGACGTAAAAAAATACACCGACAAACTCAAACAATATATACTCGTATTTGAATACATAGTGGTACTAAATTTAATTCGACAAGTACCTCCTTAATAGATTTATTAATAAAATGTTCTAAAATAAATTGTATTCAATACGGTTTCAGATTTAGAGGACGGCATGTTAAAATGTAAAGCCAAAAGTCTCCTAGGATAAGATTTTTCGGAACATGCATGCGTCAAAGTATTTAAGGCTTTACACAAGCATAAACGACATTCAGACAATTTTCAAAACATTATTTTAATCGCAACTGACATCCGTGAAATCGAAAACTTGCCTACAAAAGAGAACGACCCTCTCATCATTTTTTTGAATCGAGAACGACACTCTCATTATTTTTATTAATCTAGAACGACCCTCTCATCATTTTTATTAATCGAGAACGACCCTCTCATCATTTTTATTAATCGAGAACGACCCTAATGAGAACCCTTAATGACCATTATTTTTATATCATCATTTTTACGAAATGTTCTTACTCGAGTATTGTACTCATCATTGCCTACGAATAGTTCATAAATTGCGACGGATAAATTGGTCAGACGAGAATTCCAATGCATCTAAATATGAATATAAATAAGAATGTATATTTAAATTTATATAATTTTATATTTCACTTTACGTCACAATAAACTTAATAAAGAAATAACTTAGCGGATATTGGATCTCGTAATAAAGAAATATATTCTATTCATAGTATTTTCATTATTATTAAGTCCATTCTAACATAGTAAAAAAGACTTTACTAAAGTCCAAGATAAATAAAAATACTTCATCAAAGTTTTGATATAGTTGTTTAAACAGAGAAGATGAAGCTTTAAAAGCAACATTTATTGTAAGAAACTCTTCTTTAGTTGGAGGTTTATTAGTTGTTAAAATTGCTCGAACTAGCTCTATTGTAGTGAAAGATATTATAACCTTTTGAAATATCCTTTTTATAACTTATTATATAAATATATTGCACCTTAATAACTGAATAAGTTCCATTTTGTAAAGTAAGTAATATTCTTCGAGGTTATATGTACTTAAAAACTTTACGTACAAATTATATTATTTTAAATTTTAACAATATCTGTAATATATACATACATATAATATATATACATACCTTCACCCTCAGGCTAGGAATCAGTGGTTATATAAGTAAGCCAAGCTATGATATGACAAAATAGTTTTATTTTTTAAGCCTTTAAAGAAGTTAATCAAGACTAAATGTATCATGTATCATACATAAAATTATCTTTTATATAATCGAGTAGTGTCCCGACGGGCGACGGCGACGACGCACCTCTAAATGATTTATAACGTTAAAAATTGATGAGCCATAAGGTGGGATTGAACCAGTGACTTCCAGCTCATGGGTCACGAATCAATCTGACTGAGCTATCCGTCTAACCTGAATATCTCAGCCTAAAACTTTCTATTGAAACAGTACACATCTATTTAAATATTTTAATTATGTATAACTAGCTATGTGCAAATAGCTCTTTTTTCACTATATTTATTCTGCCCGTTGCCACGGGCATAACGGCTAGTTATAGATAAAATACCCTGTGTACGATAAATATTAATATACATTTGAATATAATCTCCACATCATACATTTGATCTATACATTATACATTTGATCTATACATTATACATTTAATCTTTACATTATACATTTGATCTATACATTATACATTTGATCTATACATTATACATTTGAATATAACTATATATATTTACCTGAAGATAAAGATAATATATCGATGGTATTGCGCGAAAAAGGCATAAGTGCAAAAAGTCGATTTTACAGGAGAGCAATAACAAAGTTTGAATACAAATATCTCCTACATGAAAACATATTTTATAGGTGATATATTTTTTTACTAATAGTGTGATTACCTATCTTTAAATATGCTATGATTATTTTTTGACAAAATTAATATACTCATAGGAAAAAAATAATAATAACAATGAGTTTTACTAAAAAGTCGCACTTATAACTTTTGGACCTCAAAGATTTGCTAATGAATGAAGTTATTGCTTAGCAATGGTCATGGTCTTAATGTTTTTAAACAACATAAATCCTCAGTACTATTTTATTTAATACTAAAGCCTGTTATTTTTATTGAGATAGGGTAGGTCAACAAGTTAAAAAGTAAATAAATTAAAAAATATATATTTATATTTACATTATTATTGAAACGGGGCGCAATTAAAAAAATAAATTATTATTTCTTATTACAGAAGTCATTACTCTTTGAGA